>CAIGRN010168267.1:0-14404 GCA_903798345.1 Fraxinus anomala | reverse complement strand
TAATCCCTCAACTTTCAAAAATATAATTTATAAAACAATTTTTTGTTTTAATTTTCAAGGTGATACATATAACCTACTGCAAAAGTGATCCAAGGCAATTAACCTCTTCATCGGGGAAGATATCTTCCACTTCACCTATCTCAAGAGATCTTTCATACAAGATTTCCTATAATTGATTGATGTGACATCTCTATAGTAGACGCTTAGGAGAAAATGCATCGACCATTAGGATGAGGCCATGTGTATATTCATCCAATGTTAACCATTCATCCATTTCTAATATAAAAACTCACACTTAGTACCATTTGAAGATAGGGAAATTTTGAACACTCAAAGTAAGATTGCTCTCTTGTTTTGTTATCTTGTAAACCCCGAGTGCCCAAACACTTTTGTGTCTTACATCTCATGTACGTCCCACACTCATATATACTTATACAAGTTGATTGACTCGCTTGATCGTCAAAGTGCTTGTGGTTTCTTCTCCACCACTAAAAAAGGTCTTGTGCTTTTAACCATTTGTCCTAGTGCATATGACATTATCCACATGGATGTGAATGGAATCAGATATGTTGGCCACGTCATCCGTGTAGAAATCGAGGTTAACAACAATCACATAGAATTTTCTACTACCCAAACCTCCTATTATTGTAAGAAAAATAATTTAAATTTTACTATGCCCGTCAATATTTAATTTAATCCCTCAACTTTCAAAAATATAATTTATAAAACAATTTTTTTTTTAAATTTTCGAGGTGTTACATATAACCTACTGCAAAAGTGATCCAAGGCAATTAACCTCTTCATCGGGGAAGATATCTTCCACTTCACCTATCTCAAGAGATCTTTCATACAAGATTTCCTATGATTGATTGATGTGACATCTCTATAGTAGACGCTTAGTAGAAAATGCCTCGACCATTAGGATGAGGCCATGTGTATATTCATCCAACGGTAACCATTCATCCATTTCTATTATAAAAACTCACACTTAGTACCATTTGAAGATAGGGAAATTTTGAACACTCAAAGTAAGATTGCTCTCTTGTTTTGTTATCTTGTAAACCCTGAGTGCCCAAACACTTTTGTGTCTTACATCTCATGTACGTCCCACACTCATATATACTTATACAAGTTGACTGACTCGCTTGATCGTCAAAGTGCTTGTGGTTTCTTCTCCACCACTAAAAAAGGTCTCGTGCTTTTAACCATTTGTCCTAGTGCATATGACATTATCCACATGGATGTGAATGGAATCAGATATGTTGGCCACGTCATCCGTGTAGAAATCGTGGTTAACAACAATCACATAGAATTTTCTACTACCCAAACCTCCTATTATTGTAAGAAAAATAATTTAAAATTTACTATGCCCGTCAATATTTAATTTTTGCACAAATCACAACGAGAACAACAAAATCTAAGATGCTGTATTTACAATTTTTAATTTTAATTATCATTACCCCCTGTCCTAAAAAATGAAAAAATGTCAAAGAATAATTACTCCATAGGAGAATCAAATCTGTACTCAACCAAACCAAGAAGAAAGAAATCATGTAGCAATTAACAATTTATGCCACATTTTTCTTCAATTAGAAAAAGGACACAGTAGCTCCAAAAGGTGTCTTCAATTATCACAAAATTAGCTCCTATTTACAATTCAAGTTCTTATAAGTTTAGAACATTTGAGTAAGGGTGAACATGGCTCGATTTGAATGATTTGTGACAGATTTTCAAACCAAACTATTTAAAGCCGTTCAAAATTTTTACAAACCAAACCAAACAACTTCAATTTCTAAACCAATTCAAATCCACTTTTTCGATTTGATTCGGTTTAAAACCACGATTTAACAAATAAAAAAAAATATCGAAAAAATTAAATCATAAATGGTAGTATAAAATTTCACGTTAAAATAGTATCATTAAAATATTACATATCAAAGTTCTACAATTCTAATACTTAATGCAACAAAATAATAGAAACATTTTAACCTCTTAGTCGATACTAATTAATGCAATATCTGCAATTGTATCACATGATTCAGTCTCTCTATAAAGATAAGAATATACTACATGAATTTATTGATTATAGTTAAATGATATAAAATAACTAATAAAAGAAAATGAATCAAAAGATCAAATACGATAATACATTCTATAACTTTTTGTGAATATTCCAATTCTTCTCCATCATTCAAATATTGATGAATCACTATAGGTTCTTTGTACTATGCAACCAATTTTTAGGACAAATCAATGCCTAAGGCCCTCAACCATATTTACACTCAACGAATTTATAAAGGAATCAAAGATTCGACCACGAATAGGGAATGCAAATTCAGAAACAATTGTGAACTTTTAAATAGCTAACGCATCTTTAGCAATTTGGGGTACAATCTTGTATTTATTTGCATTTAATTTCCACCAAAGTAAAAGTAACACGTCGAAAAGTTTGTTGGACAAATTTTCAAAATGACCATTTAAGTAATCTACCAAATCATTCTAACAATTAACAGTAAAATTTAGAAATAAAGTTAAATGTAAAAAATAATTGAATGACATGGCCATGAAATTGAGACGCAAATAAATAAAAAATGTTGTCTGCCAAAAATTTAAGGGAATTGGGCACAAATTATAACAAAATGACATAACTATCAATGAAATAGAGGAAACAATTACTAAAAAAACAAGAAAATTTAAATAATCTGACCTGAAAGTTTAGTTGAAATTCGAAAAAATTATTAGCACAAGGAAAAGAAACGTGTGAGTTTGAATTAAAATCTAGATTTAATTGCCCACTCAATTATAATGGGCAATCGATGAATATGGTTCAACAGTAGTTGTTCAACACTGCATCCACTTTGAGAATTTTGCATTCAGAGTTGTGATGATCGATAGGTATTTGACCGTGATTTAATTAATTAATTGAAATTGGATAATTTTCTATTTAGGTATTGAGTATATATGTTATATCTAATACTTATCTATCTTTTTAACTAGAATGTCTTTAGTTTAATTTGGGTTGGTTAAAATTTAAATTAATTTATTTTCAAATTTTTTTTGTAAACTAATGGTCAACTTGACAGAATTCATAGTTGAAAACCAATACAACATAGAAACTAATAGGTTGGGGTCCAACACTGCATTTTCCCAATTGAAAACTCAATTTTTTTTTATTGAAAAGAACAACTTTACTTTTAGTTTTAATTAAAAATAATAATAGTAACAGAAAAAATAACATAAAAAAGCCCGTCCAACCTCGTAGTGGATTTTTTTTTTCTTTTCCTTTTTTTATTTAATTAAAAATTAGGATAAAATCGTCTTCTATTACCTAATAGATTCTTTGGAACTTATTTTTTATTTTGAATTTGATAATACTCCAAATCTGAAAAATAGTGTATTCATTTACACATGAATTAGAAGGAGAATTATTGATAGGAGTCGAGTTTTATTCATATAAAATAGGACCTGAATTTAAACAAAATTCTAATAACTGAACCTGATTTAAGTCTAGAATTTGATCCTTCTCACTAATTTGATCGCAATTGATTCAGTCAATTGTGTCTAATAGATACTTGCATAGGTGATTGGGAAAGACATTTGTTAGGTATCAAATGATCCTTCGCATGCCAAATTGCACGTACTAAAATTTAGTTCGTATTTTATACAAATTCTTTAAAACCAGTTTTTCTAAAACTTATTTTCAATTACACAGTTTCACGATAAAATAATTTGTACTTTCTCTACTTTTTAGTCACATATTTTTTTTTTTAAAAGAAATCGCTTTTCACAAAATCTATTCTCAAAAACTTGTATTCATCAAACTAGTATTACAGACTAAACTAGGCCATTCAGTTAGAAATTTAGAGCAATTAAAACGAATTAACAATCTATGAAATGGTCAAAATCTTAACAGCACCAGCATTGCTTGAAACCATAACGACATAGAAGAAAATTGTGCATCTCAATGAAAATCCCTATTATCTAAGCTTTTAATGGGCAAAAGTATGAATATTCATGTATTGATTATAGTTAAGGTGTGACTAGAGATTACGCAGGATGAAAACGTAAATATTAATAAAAGGATTTTGCTTGTGTTGCTCGAATTTCGTTCAAACGGACGTGAGAAATATTGAAATCTAGAAAAAACTAAATTATTATTCATCCAAAAACGAGGGTAGGATTTTCAAACCGTTAACACATATTTAAAGAGTCAAAACGAAGCCTAATCAAATCGAAATCCTAATTCGTTAGACAAACATGAATAAAAAAAAAATGACTAAAATTTCCTTAGAATTTTCAAAACATAAAAAATACTAAAACTGGCCTCTAAACGATGGATTTTGACCCCGAAAGTTGACGATGTTGGTAGAATCATCAGCTAGCAAAAATGTAGAGAAGTGAGAAACGCTTTCGGATAGTACTTGCTCGTGTATATCTAACACCCGAGCTGAAAGTAACACGCATTTTCGTAGATCCTTCTTATTTTTTTCTCTTTTTCAATTGGCTTATGATTTTCTCTTACAATTAGTCCACGTCAAGGGGAGACTCATAATTACAAACTGAGGTTTGTGGAGCATCAATTCAATGAGGGGAAAAAAGGTTTAACTAGGCACGTTTCAGATTAGTGGAGTTTTGAGGTGTTCAAGGGAAAAAGAAAACTCTTGAAGGCATCTGGGTTGAAATCACATAATACATAAATACCAGTTAAAGAATTGCACATGTAATTCTATAGAGTCCAAAATTCATCCTATGTTGGAGAGATACAGACTAAGGACACACAATGAAATACTTCTTTCTAAAAGCAAATAAGTGAAGTGCACTTTCTAAAATTGTATATGTTGGAAATAATCTTAAGATAATCAATCACACTATTCCACAAGAACACAAGAAATTTTTTACGTGAAAATGTTTTCCGACGTGAGTAATAAAAACCATGGGACTTTTTCCAGTCGAAACCTTCACTATTAGCCAAATAATGGGAAGGCAAAGTCTTATCTGGTCATAATTAGAGGCTACAACACATTTCATCAATATAACGAAAATTTTGGCAATACAATACGAAATAAGGACAACATACCAACACACCCGTGGTTAGTGTTCATCCTGTACAACCCACTGTTCTCGAGCTCAAAATCTGATCTCCATCATCAGATTGTAGGTCCCTGTCACGTGAACCTCTCCTCCAAATTTCAGCTTGATCGACCATAGACAACAAAGTTTTGATGAAACCTGGGTGAAAGAGAACAAAAATTAATTTGTTTCTTTCGCTTGCGAAAAATGGTTGGCATTTTTTTTCTCATACCTTCTTGTAAAAATTTATCATTATCCCAAATTTGGGCTTTCCTCTATATAGAAGGAAATAACCCAACAAATCTTTCCTTTCCGACTATGTGGTGGAATTCGTCATCCCAACGATCGAACAACAACCTTAAAGCTTCTTCATTGATAGTATCTTCGTCAACAGAAATGATCGGTACGAACTTTCTCAAGTTCCTACAACTTATCATTCAACACTTCCATGTGCCATTCGAAACCAAGTTCCCTCATAAAACTTCTCTGCCCAAGAACCTCTTTAGTCGTCTCTGTTCTTGTAATAAACCCTGCCTTTGTGAAGTCTATGAATGGGCATTACACTTGTGAAGTCTCGATTACCAAGCTACAATCCTACCTATAAAGTAATCAAACAACAAGACTTACTAGTATCCACATCTCCTACCATACATGCGTCTATGTAGCCAACTAACAACGGTTGTCCATTTTCAAAACCAAGTCTCCAACTAAAACTGGCTCGAAGATTCCGCATGATCCACTTGACTGCATTGCGATGCTTTCTTTTTGGATTTGACAATAAACTACTGACTTCACCAATTGCATGGGCGATATCTAGTCTTATGAAAACCATCGCATATATCAAACTTACTGCTGAGGTGTAAGGAACTCTTTTCATATCTTCATTTTCTTTATCTATAGAAGGACATTCATTCCTCAATCTGAAATAGGTAACAAATTGTTGGGTTATTTTCTTCTATGTTGTTGAAAACCCAAGGAGGAGATCTTTTACTATAACCCAAAGTCCATTAGGGAATTAACCTTAACAATGAGTTTAAATACAAGAAGATAGGAGAAAAGTGCCAGCCATTCTTTTCAAGAGAGAAAAAAAATCAGATTTCTTCTCTTTTCGTCCAATTTTCATCAAATATGCGATCCTGGGTCATCTATGGTTCGATCGGGCTGAAATTTGGATGAGCGATTCACGAGATCCAAAACTACAATCTGAATAGTGGATATCAGATTTTGAGCTTGGGAACAGTGATTCATACGTTTGAATTGTAACCACGGGAATGTTGGGAACAATGATTCATATGTCTAGATTTTCATTTTCTCCATGAAATTTGCATTGTAGCCTCTAATTGTGACTATAGAATACTATGTATAGCCATTATTTGGTTGATAATGGAGATTTTGATTGGACTAGATTCCGTGATTTTTATTCCTCACATCAAGGAAGTTTTCCACGTAAAAAAACTGTTTCAGTATTCTTGTGACTTGGTGTGATAGATTATTTTCAACATATATAATCGTAGAAAGTGCACTTTACTTATTTGCTTTTAAGGAGAAGAATTATTTCACTGGGCATATGTTTGTTCGTATCTCTTCCAACATTATATTCAACTAGTACAAACTTTGTGTTACAACTCAACCACACGAGTAAAGGAAAACAAATTTAAATAAAAAGCCTCTCCCAAAAAAATCTTCAATTTACACGATTTTCATGAATACGAAAAGTATCATTTAACTATGAAATATCTTGAGGGCACCTATGTCGAACTCAACAATGACATAAATAACACGTATATGAGAGCTAATTTAGACTCACAAACTAAACTATTGGAGAGGTAGAATGCATTGTAATAAAAGAAACTACATGGACAAAATACTTGTATGCATGCAAATGATGATTTTACTAAGTGTAGAGACAAAATACATTAGGGTGTTCAAAAAAAAAAAAAAAAACTTGAATCCTTCAAGGAAAATGGAGAAGAAAACTAACAGAAGAGCAAATATCGAAAAATGGCTTGAACGCATAATCGCTGTCCTCAAATTAAATTTGCCCCCTCTAAAATTGTTTTTGATGCTTAAAAGGACTCACAACAAATGGTTTTTAGGATTTAACTAGTCCTTGAAGAAGAAAAACACTAAGCACTTGTGTTTTTTCCTTAGAACTTGAAGAACACTCAATAGAATGAATATGTAAAGAGACTTCTGTAAAACTCTCTATAAATGGAATGATTTCAATTGTTGGTGGTGTAAATAACTATGTAGAGGAATGAAATCTACCTCATATATATAGATTCTCAATCATACACCACGAAGATGTCTCAAATGTTCATGAAAAGATGCATTTTTTCATGAAAAGATACCAAAAAAGGAACTAAAAATTTCAAACCCAACGGTAAAAAAATTGGCATGTGGCGATCGCCCATACCAAGGTTTTGGCCTCAAATCATTGAAAGCGACGTTGGACACTCGCCCATGCCAAAATTTCAACTCCTTTTTTTCTTCTCGTTTTATTTTCGATATTTTCGTACTTATTCTACATACCCATATGGATGTATTAGCATTCCAATATACTGAACACCAAATTACAACAATCCCCTTCTTGTTCAACTGTATAATGATACACATATTCAAAGTAGCAATAGTTATGCATACGGAATAGATATCTTTCGTGTAATCCACACAAAGTATGATCAAAATTAAAGGTAGCATGATAGTTTTGAACCAATTATTTATTGTGATAATACTGGTGAAAACACACAATCAAATGTCACGTGTTCACAAGTTCCTTAAACTCGCTTAACGTTAATATGACCTTGTGCTCATTCTATTCGTTGAACTTTTAATATAGAACCTCCAACTCTCTATTGATGCGGTACCATCTTGAAGTTCATCTAGGTGAACTTTTTCCAATAGCTATATTACTTTTAGAAATACTTGTACTTAGTATTGAACTTCATTAAGAGCTTTAAAGCTCAACTCTCTTTTATGTAACAACCAGCGTTATATAATTAGGATAGGGTTCTTTCGAAAATTATAATGCTGAAACTATCCACTTATCTAATGACTTATTGTTACCCTTTGAACCCGTGAATTACTATTTAGTAATGATAGGTATGGTTGCCGTAACTGGTGGATCTTTTTAGTTTAATAGTTTCAACATCATCCTACTCAAAGTAGATATAACTAAATTTCTATTAAGATGTTTAGTTAAAGGATCCGCTAGGTTCTCAACTGACTTAATGTAATTTAAAGAAATTATTCGACTCTTGATTAATTTCCTTACGTAATCATATCTTAGACTCGTATGTCTAGACTTTTCATTATTTACCTCATTGTAAGCCTTTGTTAATGTTGCTTGACTATCACACATGATAGATATCAAAGATGTATTCTTCGATCCCAAAAGTATCTTATATAGTATATCCTTAAGCCACTCAACTTCTTTCTCGGTATCTGATAATGCCACGAATTTAGATTCCATGGTTGAATGTGTTATGCATGTTTATTTTTTAAATTTTCCAGAAACTGCACATCCTCCAAGAGTAAACACCAAACCCGAAGTAGATTTACTCTCACTAGTGCTAGATATCCAACTAGTTAGGGTTGGACAAAACTCTCGAAGTAAACTGTTCGAATTGAGCGGTTCTTCTTTACGTTAAATACCCAAACGAATATTTGAATTGAGAACCGACGTGTTCGGTTCGGTTATCGCTTTTAGACCAAGAATCGAATCTCTATACTTTTTATATCTTAAATAAGCTAAATTATTTTATTTTTTTCTAAAAAAATTTGCTAACTAATTAATTTAGTCCAAACCTAAAATATGATTTAATTATTTTTAATTTTCAACCAAACTCAACTTAATCAAATTGATCTAAATTTTAACTAAATCTCTTATTTAATTTAGTCCAAACCTAAAATATGATTTTCCTATTTCTAATTTAAAGCTTAAGCCTAACTTAATCAAATTGACCTAAGTTTTACCCAAATCTCTTATTCTACCGTAGTGTCGTCCTAGAGAAATCGAATTGGAAACTTGATTGCGCATCTCTTCATTATTTTGAGCTCGCTATTCTCCTCTTCCTATGATTTTAACAGTCAAATCTATAAAGAACTCAATAAAGAGAGGCGCAAAAGACATCACGAGATTAGATTACATTATTTTGTAAAAGCTAAAATTGAATACGCCATTAGTTGACTTACTATAGCGTTGTTGTACATATCAAAAAATTTAATTATTGTACGAAAATCGAAAATCGAATAGAACCGAACCAAACCGAATGGAACTGAACCCGAGCGGTTGCATAACTAATTTTTACTAGACGTTCCACTTATTAAATACCTGAAAATACGAGTTTGATTCTCTTTAGAATCGAACTGAATCGGATCATGTTAAACCCTACAAATAGCATGAGTAAATCCTTCTCATATAACTGGAAACTTAAAATATTGAAAACCTAAGTTTTTGGTTTTCTTAAAATAACCAAGAACTTTACCAATGGCCTTCCAATGTTCCTTGCTCGAGTTTCTAGTAAACCTACTAAATTTAGTAATCGCAAATACTATGTTCGGTCTTGTGCATTTAACCGCATACATCAGACTCCCTATAGAACTCACGTACACTCCAATTGAGCGATTGCTCTTCTATCATTCTTTATAAGCTTAGAACTTGGATTAAGAGAGGTACTATACTCTTCTATATTCAAATATTTGAACTTATTTGTCAAATTCTCGATATAATGTGATTCACTCAAATAGTAACCCCCCACTATTTTAAGTAACTTTGATACCTAATATGGTATCCATTTGTTCAAGATCGTTTATCTTGAATGTAAAACATAGAAACCTCTTCATTTCTTTTATTTTATCCATATAATTACTCATAATCAACATACAAGTAAATAAATATAACATATTTATCACATACTTTCGAATGTGAACACTTGTCTATACTATTATGTACGAAGGCAAATGAAATAATTGCTAAGTCAAAATTTTCATGACATTTCTTAGGTGCCTATTTTAAATCATATAATGATTTAACTAGCTTGCGCGCCTTATGTTACAAGGTAGAACAAACATTTGAGGTTGTTCCATATAAATTTCCTTATCAAGATCCCATTTAAGAATGTCGTTTTGACATCAATTTGATGAACATGCAAATCATATATAGAAGCTAATGCGAATAATATCCTAATTAATGTTGTTATGTGTATTGAAATAGTCTATTTCTTCATTTTGTCGATAATCTTTAGCTACTAATCTAATTTTAAAGGTACTGAGAAAACTTCTTACAATATATTTTCTCCTAATTGCCCATTTACAACCAATAAGTTGAGACCTGGGTGGTAAATCAACAATTTTCCACGTATTATTTGACATAATTGAATCAATATCATCCTTAATTGCATCTTTTCAAATAGATTCATTAACATCTTTAAAAAGATGTTTCATTTTGTGTTCTACTAGAGTTAGGAATCTCTCTATAAGTTTCCTTCAATTCATTATCCAAAGATAGTGAATTCTAAAAAAAACTCCATGTCATTTGATTCAATTATAACATTGGTCTCCAAATTCAATAATTTATATGATTTGCTATTACTAGCATATCAAGCAAAGGCAAATTTAATGTCTTTTGGACCCAATTTGGTTATTTTTGGGTCTGTGTTCTTACAATATGCAAGGTACCCCCACACTTTGAAGTATCCAATGTTTGAGTTTCTCAATTTCCACAATTTATAAAGGTTTTTTATAAGGAAAAACCTTTATAAATTTTGAAGGAATCCTATTTCATATTCTAAATGCTCTCAAAAAGACCTCATTGCACAAATTAAATGGAAACTTAGCATATGTTAACATGCCATTTATCATTTCAACTAATTTTTTATTTTTTCTTTCAGCCAAACCATTTTGTTTGAGTATCCTATGTGCAGAATATTGATATATTATTCCTTGTTGTCCACACAAAAAAAAAAAAAAAAAAAAGTTAAAATCACTAGAAAAGTATTCACCTTCTCTATCACTTTTCAGAGTTTTTATTTTCTTATTTAAATGATTTTCAACTTCATTTTTATCAGTCTTAAATAAATCAAATGCTTCATGTTTATGTTTCATTAAATAAACATAAGTGTATCTAGAGTGATCATCTATGAAGGTAATAAAATACATATTTTCTCCTCTAGCTAACATACCATTTAGTCCACGTATGTCCGAATGAATAAGTTCTAAAATGTGAGAAGCTATATTCACACTTTGATAAGGCTTCTTGACCATTTTAGATTTTATACACGTTTTACATGTATAGGCTTTATTCTTATCATATGAAATTGTGTCACAATGTAGCATTCTTTTCATGGTACCAGCACCTATGTGACATAATCTAGCTTTCCATAATGTAAAAGAATCAACCAAGCAAAATCAACTTTATTATCAATATTGTCAATGGTACACAATTTGACCATTCCTTCATAAAAACAATATTTTACAACAAATTTCCCAATCGGGATAGTAAAACTTTTCCTTACTCTTTAATACTTTTGATACCCGAAGTACATTTGTTAAAGTAATGGTCTTTTCGGAAGTGAAGACGATATCAACATTTCTTTCCCTACCACTTTGGAGCAGCCTTCATTACCCATTTGTATCTTTTGCTCTCCACTTGATTCATGATAAGTCTTGAAAAGTGACTT
This sequence comes from Fraxinus anomala, assembly GCA_903798345.1. Classification (NCBI taxonomy): domain Eukaryota; kingdom Viridiplantae; phylum Streptophyta; class Magnoliopsida; order Lamiales; family Oleaceae; genus Fraxinus; species Fraxinus anomala. Next base: position 2,654 of record CAIGRN010168267.1, on the reverse strand, counting down.
ATCATATGATACATAAATAGTTGAACATGTATTATACCACCAATCGGGGACTTTGCCATTGATAGCATTAATTTCGCTCATGGTAGCTACAATGCTATCTTCATCAATGGAGTTAACTTTTCCTTCTTTCTTGTTTTGTTTTCGATGTCGACATTCCTTTGCAAAATGTTTGGATTTTCAACATTCAAAAAAAATCTCCCTTGGGCTTCTTCTTAAATTTGCTAAAGTTTTTAGAAGGTTTTCTCTTGTTTGATTTGTTGAACGGCTCGGTCTTTTTAACGGTATTGACTTTTGATGTGCCTTCATAATTTTTCACTCTTATCCCTTACCTTCGATTCTTTTTCAATTCGAATATGTTTCTGAACTTGTTCAAAAAAGTAATCTTTGAAACTACGAAGAATCTTATTTCGATATCCTTGCCAAGTCCACGGGAGGTTAGCAATAATTGCTCCCACTTGGAAAGATTCCGGAAGTACAATTTTGATCGCCTTTAGTTTGTTAACGAGTACTTGTAATTCATGCACTTGGGGAAGAAGATGAATGTTTTCAAGAAATTTAAAATCAAAATACCTTGATATCAAGAATTTTTTTGTACCTTCTTCTTCGGCTTTGTATTTGTTCTCTAATGCATCCCAAATTTCTTTTGTCGAGGATATGTTGGTGTAGATATCATACAACCGGTCGGATAATGCATTGAGTATGTGACAGCGACAAATCAATTTATCTCCCTGACACTTATGCCTTTCGGCTCTTACAACATCGGTATCTTCATTTGTTTTTCTGGTAGTGGTGCCAACTCTAGATCAAGGATGTAGAAAATATTCAATATCGTGAGAAGAAACTTCAATTTGTCTTGCCATCGAGTGAAATTTGTTCCATCGAATCGATCCAAGTGAATAAGGTCTTGATTCATGAGTTTGATAGTGGCCATGGTAGTTTTGTTCACCACAAAAATAAAGTTTAGTTCGAGATTGCTAAAAAAAAAACTTGAATCCTTCAAGGAAAATGGATAAGAAAACCAATAGAAGTAGCAAATACTGAAAAATGGCTTGAACGCGTAATCACTGTCCTCAAACTAAATTTACCCCCTCCATAATTGATTTTTGTGCTTAAAAAAACTCACAGCAAATGGTTTATAGGATTTAATAAGCCTTAGAAGAAGAAAAGCACTAAACACTTGTGTCTTCTCCCTGAAACTTGAAGAACACTCAAAAGAGTGGCTATGTAAAGAGATTTTTGTGAAACTCTCTATGAATGGAATGATTTCAATTGTTGGTGGTGTACATAATTATGTAGAGAAATGAAATCTATTTAATATATATAGATTCTCAATATACAACACGAAAAGACCTCAAAGGTTCATGAAAAGATGCATTTTTTTAATGAAAATGTACCAAAAAATGAACCATAAATTTCAAACCCAATGGTCAAAAAATTGGCCTGGACGATCGCCCAGTACAAAATTGAGCGAGCACCCAGGCCAAGGTTTTGGCCTCGATTTATTGAAAGCGACAAAGCCAAAATTTCAGCCCCTCCTTTTTTCTTCTCATTTTGTTTCCGGTATTTTCATACTTACTCAACACAACCATATGAATGTATTATCGTTCCATTATACTCATCATTATAAATTGAACACCAAATTACAACATAAGGTTGTTAAGTGTGACAAACCACCACTGCAAGATGAACATAAAATGTCTTGTGGCTCGTACAAGTTGACTCACGAGCCTACTGGCTCGTCTAGGCATGCACAAATACAGCAATTGTCATTTTAAGAAACTGTTAAGCAAAAAATTCCTCATATTTCAAAGTTTTGTATGATGATTTTGCCTACAAGAAGGCTAGTGTTACTCGTTTCCGCACCATGTATCCGTCACTAGCCCAATTCCTTGACAAGATAAAAGCTGAGTGTTTTACCATCCGTAGCCATTTCACCTTTAAATTGATGTGTTTAATTTCTTAGTGACCGAGATGCCCCTATATAATTGCAATCTGGAAATTAATAGCATTTTTTGTTGCCTTTAGACCCCAAGTCATTTTAACTTGTAAATTTTCTTGGATATAGATCATTGGAACATGAAGATTTTGTATCAACAAAGTATTGATTTATACTAAACTTTGGTTAATTTCCTTTTGTTTTCAGTTGTGGACTCGTTTTGAAGCAATTGGAAAGGGAAGAATGATCCATTGGCAATTGGATGGAAAGTTTAGGTATCAAATTCTACAATTTGAAAATTGAAGGACTTGAATTAAAGTAAAGAAGACATGGGTTGCACAAATAAATGGACTCAAGGGACTAAATTGTATTAATTATGAAGAATGGGGCCTTGAAGACAAGCATCAGATTATATGGGCCTTCGAACCCATAATTGAATCGGAATCAAATTCTAATTAAAATAGAATTCATGAAGGTTGGTGGCAGGAAAGTCCAATTGGAATTTGGGGACGGGAAAAAAAAACCACAGAATTTGGGGACGGGAAAGAGAGACTCGAAACGGAAGCATAATTGGAAAATTGGGATATTAATCACGGAATTAAACTAGTTTACCAGAACTATTCATTTACCAGAGTAGCACCAGAATAAAAATTTCCAAAAATACCCTCTTATATAGAATTTGCAACTAAAGTTATTATAAGTATATAGAAACTTTAAT
>CAIGRN010168231.1:0-22643 GCA_903798345.1 Fraxinus anomala | reverse complement strand
GAGAGGGTCTTGTTGTTCGTGAAAGAAAGACGTGTAGTCATGGAATGGGCAAAGTCAATTATAGCAACATCGGTATAGTCTGTTGGTATTGCAACAATAAGGGGCACATGAAGAGAGATTGCTATGAGTGGCGGAAGAGATTTCCTACTACAGATCAGGATGAAAACTCAGAAAATTTCGGTAATTTTAATCTTACAGAAGAGAACGGTGATGGAGATTTGTTGGTGATTACTGAAGGTGACTCCAAACTTGACGATGATTGGATTCTTGATTCAACTTGCACTTTTCATATGTGTTCAAATTGCGATTGGTTTTCTTCATATGAAACTATAAGGGGTTCCGTGATGACAGGAAGCAATGAGCCTTGTGGAATAGTTGGGATTGGTAACGTCAAAATCAAAATGCTGAATAGGACGGTTAGAACACTTGGTCATGTTCGGCATGTTTCAAGCATAAACAGAAATCTGATATCTTTGAGTACTCTTGATTCAAAAGGGTACAGGTATACCCGTGGAGATAGAGTTCTGAAAGTTAGTAAGGGTGTCTGGGTTGTGTTAAGGGGGTAAAGAAAGCATCGGTTATATGTGTTGGAAGGTTCGACGATCACAGAGGAAGTAGCTGCAGCTTATAGTTTAGTAAACGGTAACTCGGGTAGAGTTGGTTGTGATCGGGTTGTTCGTGGTGATTTGGACAATAATATTGGAAAACCTTCTAGTAGCTCAGGTAGAGCTGTTTGTGATCTTGTTGATCATATTGTTCATGGTGATTTGAGCAAGTATGACAACTCAGATGGAGCTGGGGTTGCTTGTGGTGCTTCAAACAGGTTTATTGACTCAGCTAGAACTGGAAGTAAACGGGATGACTCAAGTAAGGATGGCGCGCAAGGTAGTTTTGCTAGTATACAGGGCTTAGATATAGTTCACAATTGTTGAATATGTCCGGAAGGGACAGGCGTGCCCGGTAGGGATATGGGGTGTCCGATTGGGACATGGTAGAAAAGTTGGAGAATAACTTGAAGTGTGGAGATTTAATTCCTTGTTATAGAATTTGTGTCAATGTGGAGTTTTGTTAGGTTTTGTGACAAAAATTCTATGCGATTTAGAAGTTTGTTGCATGAAGGAAGCTTGTTTAATCTTGATTTAGAAGTATTTGGTTGATTGGATTCCTTGTGATTTGTGATTTGGTTGATTGGAGAAAGTCTAAGGTACTTGGGTTTGTGGAGTCCTAAGTTGTGGTGATCAAATTTCAATAATAATTAGGAGTTTTGCTTGAAAATGGACTATTAGATGGCGAAAAGTATGTTTTGGAATGTTAACCCGAGACCTAGCGCCCAGGCGCTGCGATGTAGTGCATAGGCGCTGCAACAGTAACCTGATCGCGATTTTTTCGTTTTATTCAGATTTTGGGACTTCTTTTTCATCTTGGACTCCACAACTTCGATATTTGACTTCTATAAATACTCCACAAGGTATAGAAACTTCATAAAGTGAAAAAAAAAGATTCAAGAGAGATTATAACAATTAAATCATTTTTGAATACATTCGAAACAAGAAAGAATTGTTTAAATTAGATTGAGATGATCAAAATCTTGTAAGACAATTGCTTGTTTCTTGGTATAATAAATTCTTCTCTTCCACAATTTTCTTAATTGTTGTGTGATCCATTAAATTTCATATTGTCCATATTTTTCATCTTTAATTATTTTGCCGATTTCTCAACAAGTGATATCAAACCGTTCTTGATATCGGGATTGGTTTATAACACATTTGATAGCAAAAAGAGGTGAAGTTGGAAATTTTTCAAGCTTCAAGTCAAGGAAAATCGAAAATTTATGCAAAAATCTTGCGCAAATCAAGACAAACAAGATCAATGGCTCTTCAACAACCTTTTCTTCAAAATTTTCGTCCCAAAATTTGCAAATAATCAATCAAAATCTACCGTGTTTCTAATTTTTTATTCTTTTAAGTTTATATTTTGTTTGATTTAGTTGTTGAGGTTTTTTTTGTTCTAGTACACATGAATTTTTATCTTTAAATTAATAATTTCGAGTTAGTATATATTAAAATTCAGATTTATATGGATTGGATTGAGTTAATATATATGAAAAATTAAATTTGGATCAATTCAAGTTATGATGCATGCAAGGTGTTTGTGAAAACGAGAATGAGAAAAGTGAGATTATATTGAAAATATCGCATTCTATCTCATTTGAATTTCTTTAGAGCAATTAAATAGATGCATACATGTATATTTTTGAAAATTTAAATATGAATATGAATTCAAGCCTTGTTTTAATTAAAAAATGACATGATGTAATACTTTATTTATATTTTTTTCATATCAATTAAGATGTTAAAACTTGGAAGTGACATTCTCCTTTTTCTAACAAGGTTGCAATGTATCTCATTTGAATTAATTAAATAATTACATACGTTTGTGTTTGTGAAAGTTTAAATATGAATATGAATATGAATTCAAACGTTATTTTACATTAAAAAGTGATATGATGTAATACTTTATTTGTGTTTTTGTGTATGAGTTAAAGTGTTAAAACTTGAAAATGATATTTTATATCACTTTTATTCAAAAATGTTGCAATCTATCTCATTTGAATTTTTTTTTATCAATTAAATGGATGAATATTTGTTTGTCTGTGAAAATTTAAATATAAATATGAATTTAAACCTTATTTTATATTAAAAAGTGACACGATATAATACTTTATTTGTATTGTTGCATATGAATTAATGTGGTGGAATTTAAAAGTGACTTACTCTGTCACTTTTTTTTTTTTTTAAAGTATCATACTATTTATTTGTATTCTTTTTTCAGATATGGATTAAATTAACGCTTTCATCTATTACTAAAGAAAATCGAAACAATATAACGAATATATAAGTAAAAAAATAATTGGAACGTTGTACCAATAGAATGCACTTAATAAGTAAACGTTAAGAAGCTAAATTTTGATACCATTAAAGAAAGACTAAGTTGTCATTGTTATCATTGTGCGATAAAACAACTAGTGTATCCTTATATTTACATATAAATTAAATTTGACAAACATTCTTATGAAGTTCAAAGGATATGTCACTTTTTGCTAAAAAGTTTAAAAAGTGACAAATAATGTCACCTTTTTTAAGGAGTGACTGATATAACTTTTTCATTAAAAGTAATATGTTATGTCCATTTAAACCAAGATTCATATGGTATGACAATTTCGTAAAGAGAAAAAAAATACTATTAAAAGAAAAGTGATAGAAATTTAAAAAAAAAAAAATTGACAAAACTCGAAAAAAGTAACAAAATCAATTTGTGGGCTTCCGTGATTTTTGGTGTAATTCAAATGGGATTTTCCATAATACCGTCTTATTTGCTTAATGTTATAGCATATGCATGCTCGTCATTGTAGATTTTTACTATAACGAAAAATCAAAAATAAAACACCTCTCTTATTTAAAAAAGGCACCATCGTAAAACCTTAATTCAATAAAATATTAGGTTGATTGACTTGATTCGTGTGAATCAATTTACAGTATACTTTAAATTCTACGTAGTCCAACATGTAACAACCATAATGTAGGTTAATGGATGATGAAATTAAAATATTAAAGCGTTATTGCTTAGAAAAGAAGACCTTGCCCAAACAACCTGAGGTTTCTGGAGGCAATAGAGCATTAAAGAAATATTTTGAGAGATGCGTTTGTTGAGAGATGTCATCACTAATGGGATTGCTAGTTTGACAGCCTTCTGCATGCTGCAAATTCTCATTTACACTTGTTTGGGACACAGATTCATACATAGTTGGCGAATGGCGATGACTGGTCCCTTAAATTAGATAAAAACAACAATTTTAGAATTAGAAATCATACAAAGAATTCATAAATAATTGAAAATTTATACATATTTATAATTAAATAATAGATATAGTAATTTGTAATATGGGAATAAGTCATTAAGTTGAGACCTTAGAGCAGCAGAAGATGCATCAGAGCCAGTATTCATATGATTCCCATAGTTTAAGTCAATGGCATGATCATCAAGTGAGGTATTTACTCCCTCTGTGTGTGATTGGCTGATGTACTGGACCACTGTATTTATTTGCTAATGTAGACAAAATGAAAAATTATTTGTTTTGACGGAAATGAGAATAAAAAGGACTAACACAATCCCATAGAAATAATTAAATAAATGATATGACAAGCAAAATATGTAATTTTGTGTTCGTTTATTACCTTTATGGCGTCTTGATAACTTGATTGCTGCTCTACCTTGTTCACCAGGTTTCTCTGAAACCCAAAATTGCTTAGCAAAGTTAAAAATACGTATATCTGTTAGGAAATTGCAAGCAAAATTTCCGCCGTAGGCTGGAAATGGAAATGTCAGAGTTTAAAAAGAGAATTGGGCTACTCCAAATATATAGTTAAATGGACGGTTACCTTTCTCTGTGTGACGCGGTGCAAGGCTTCCAAAAGTCGTGCTTCGCATGATTGAAATTCACTTAAAAATGTAAATCTTTTTGAGTCTGATTCAAACACTCTTGGAGAACGAAGAAATTATCATCCATGTAAGTATGACCAGTAACGCTCAGACTGAAAAAATCACTCATATATATTTGTGTGTAATTGTCTATTTTGTTCTAAAAGTTTATAGTTTAGTAATTTCGTCCATATTCATTAATATAATCATCAGAAAAAAGTATATTTGATAGTTCAGTTTGCAACTTAATTGGCAATAACTAGTCTACCGCATCATCACGACGAGTCGGACAAACATTCATGCACAATGTCCAAATTATAGGAAAGTTGAAGTTCCATTACAACATGACATTTTGTAAAATGTTTATTGATAACGGGTGTATTTAACCCATTTTCGAATATCAATTAAGTGAAAGGAGATCATTGTCAAAAGTTAGTGATGCTCCAACTTAACCTTCTTAAATAAATTCCTCTTAAGCTATTGAGTATATAAGATGAATTGATTTTTTTCCACCTCAAATTGAGTACCTGAGTTGTTCTTGAGCACCCTCAAGTTGATGTTGCAAGTCAGAAATTTCTTGTTGAATTTCCCGAAATAAAAAATTTAATTTGGTTTTTAGAGACCGCAAATTTTACTCCATCCCCTCTTAACATGCAGTTTACCTACAAAAACTTTGACAAATTAGTACATAATTAATTTAAATTCATGTGAATTTCATGGCTTTCGAGTAGATGTTCTTTAAATTCTTAGTAATTTTCTAAGCCATGCATATGGGAATTTATGAAAGCAAGCATCAATGAACTAGTATAGATAGTGGTGGTTCAATGCTATGTCTTAAAGCTCTTTTTAACACGGTGTTTTCCAAAAGAGAGAGACTATACGAATATTTGAAGATCAAATTATAACTAAATTTGCAAGCAATAATTCGATTTCACAATCTTATTCTTATTTTCCTTTTGTTAAAATAAAACATCAACCAGAAAAGACATAAGAAGTTTGAGAAATTATATGAGATGAAGGTAATTTGATAATATATTTTATGGTTTATTTTAGTGATATAATAAAACAAAATAAATTTTGAAAATGTCGTCTTATCTCAAAAGTTGAATTATTAGTGTGATTAATAAAAAAATATTTTATATCTTCAACACATATAGATATTGATCATTTATATACCTAATTAATAATGTAAAATTTAAAATAATTAATTTCAAATTAATCGATAAATGACAAAGGAGTAAGGACTCATCAACATCTTTGGCCACACTATGTAATTTATCTACAAGTAAATTGTAGATGCCCGAATCTACAATCGATTTGAAAGGTGGGCACCGATGAAATTTATGATCGAAATGATGAAATAGTGGTGGTGTCGGAATGGTTGGATGATACAATTGTGAGTGGTGGAAGATAAAAGTGATGGTAATAGCGATAAGATATCTTGATTGGATGAATATTGAGGAAGCTATATAGACCGGATAATCAATTGTTCACCCATGGAATGGTCAAATTGCCCTCCTATTTATAGAAGGAACTATGAAAGTGTTTGTTCCACAATCGCGGAGCACTTAGACACGAGATAAATTGATTAATCATGGTGGTAGTTTCAGAGTCTTGAAAGGCTCAGCCAACTTTGGATGAAGTCAGCATAACCGTTTGAAAGAGTGCTCCCTTTGTCACACATGATAAGACTTGGTCTTACTCTTGGCTCACGAATCCTAAAAAAGATGGAAATAGTTGAATTGAGTTTCTTATTGAGATGCTTATCTTTTAGACTCCACATGATATTGTATGATAGGTAGGACACAAAGCAAGTCTCATAAGGACACTCTCTATCTTTTTAAGATAGGTGACTATATTTAACACTATTTCAATTGCATTAAAAATATCTAATATTTACCTATTATAATATTTATATCTTCAATTTTTTACATTACGTACTTATTGCGCAACTGTTATTAATTAGTAAATCCTGCTCTCAATAATAGTATTCATCCAAAAATTCTATTAAAAGTGCATAAAAAAAACATATTTAACTTGTGTTTCTTAAATAAATAAACAAGAAAATAACAAATATAATAACAAATATAAAAGTACAACTAAAATATTTGACATTTACATTAAAGCAAGCTAATGGGTTAATTACAGCAATGGTAATTGAAATCTTGATTAATTAAAGTGGGCACTGCACTTATTTTGGTAGGGTAATATTCACTCAAGTTTGAAATTGTTACACTAATGGTCACTCGATAAAAAAAATTACTTTAAATCATGTGTCACTATTTGTTGTCAATGTATCACCAAATGGCATTATTTACTATGCAGAGTTACGAAAAATCGTTGTTAAAAATAAATTGTGGCTGTATTATACGATTAAGCCCAAAAATCTTTGCATTATGTTTTCTCATCTAAATATGTTTTATCCCCAATTCCTAACTCCCCAATTTTAATGAGTTAGCCTAATAAATAACTTCGTATTGTAACACATTGGTAGTTAATGATGCCACGTAGAATTCAATATTAATTATTTTGATTGAATAACCATTAGTATGATTGCTTGAAACCTGAGTTGCTATTATCGTAAGGAATTAATTCCGGTGACTATTGATGTAATTACTAAAAACTTCAGTGATCATTAGTGTATTTAACCCCATGCTAAAGAATTTTTGGATGGGGACAATGTGCTATTTAACTGAAGATTAAAGATAAGAATGCAATAAAAAAAAGTTGAGAATTTAATTGTGATAACAAGGTTAGATACCTGTACTATTATTAAAATATAGTGACGTAAAATAGATATATTTGCCCCTCATAGTTTTAAATAAGAAAAAAAAAATAATGAAAGTTCGACTAAATATTTCCTTTTTATTTTAAAGCATGCTAATATAATATTTAAACAGAAATTATCAAAAGGATGCTTGCTAATTAATTAAAGGTTGAGGATAAGAATGCCCTAAAAAAGTTGAGGACATAAATGTGATAATAAATAATGTTAGGGCCTTGAATACAATTAAGATATGATGCATTTTTATGAAACCGTGATGTGAATAGAAGTACCTTTTCAAAAATTCTAGAAACTTTCCACAAAGAAAAAAATAATAATTACACATTTCCTATTTTACTAATCATTTTAGATTTGAGACAATCTATTGGGTGGTTATATCCACACCACAATTTTTTTTTATAAATACACATTTTAATTATGTTAAGGTCATGAACTTTTTATTTATTATCACACTTGTACCCTTTAACTTTTTCTTTATCACAACCTTATTTTTAACATTTCATTGATCAGAAAATCTTATTCTAACGATGATTTTTATTCAAAAATATTGTTAATGTGCTTTAAAATGATGGTCTAACTCTTAATCACATCTTTGAATTATTATTTTAAAGAAAATTTTGAAGAAAAATCATAATCAGGAATAATTTATGTTAATTTGAGAATAATTAGAATGCGATGAAAAAAGTTTGATGTGTAAAGGTTGTGAATCTTTCATGCGATTAAAATGTAATCAAATTATTAAAAACTGTGGTGTGAATATATTTAGCCAAAAAAAATTTCTCATGTTTCTTGTTTTAATTTAGACGAGCATAAAAAATGAAGAACGTAGAAAATATTTTACTCCATGGATATTTACATGACCTTAATTACATGACCCTTGACAGGAGATGGCTGGTTCAATTCATGTCAAAGTTTCCCTATAATTTACGTACTGCCAATAATTAAAAACCAAAACCAAAACCAAATCCAAAAAAAAAAAAATTTGATTTTATTCAAGTTCAACCATAGAAATCCTATCAATTGCTAGTCGTGAAATGATAACAGATGAAAAGAGTGTCCATTTTTTTGACAATGCCACCAATTTCCTCTTTAATATCGTTCTCTGTCATTGGTCTCAACAGTGAAAAGAGAGATACCTTTGCAGACAAATCATTATCTTTTACAATGACCATAGGATTCTCACATGACATTTCAACACATCAACATATGTGAATTCCACAATTAATGGATGGTTTTACTTAGCTTAAATCAACAGAAATGGGAAAATTACTTCCCAGCATATTAAATTCTGAGCATTTAAATTTTCAATCCATCTGTCTTTCCAGGACTAAAGTACTATTTAATGAAAGTTTGATGATTAAAATGTCTAGAACTAAAAGCTTAGGACCAACTTAGAACATTGGCTAAAGGTTTGTGATCTCTAATACAATTTTCCTAAAGGAGAAAGGATCATTTTTATTACTTTTACTAGTAGAAACATCATTTTTCGCAATTCATTGTACTATGATGCTTGAAATCACTTGGCCTGGTTCTGAGAATATAGAGCCACCTTTCCCAGTTTGAACCCATTAGGCAGATACAATAACAAAGGCAGCACATGATGAGATCCAATGCAAATAGCCATAATTTAATGGACCCACCCTATTTTTACTAGAATTGCTCCTCTCTGCACTTACCAGCATTGGATAAATAGTTAGTTTCTTTGATTTTATAAGCATATGACTGAAACATATCATGTACTTCATTCCAAATGAATTATTGAAGATTGGAGGTCTAAAAATCACATGGACCACTCAATTTATTATCTGATGCAGAATAAGTTTGGTATGAAGGTATAGAGAAGATGGGGTCCGTTTGACATCATTTTTAAAAAACCAAAAGTTACTTTTGAGACTAAAAAGATATTTTTTAAAATGTTTAAATAATTTTCTAAGAGTTATTAGATGAAGTTAGTTTAATGTAACCTCCTCGTAATACTCTTTTACAAGAAGCATAAACAAAAGTAAAAGCTCTGCAACATGTGCCCTTAGTCAAATTCGTTTTGTTGATTTAAGGACATTTATTAGTTATACACGTAGAGTATACAAGATTGGATTAAAGGATCAAGGAAGATGGGTACTCGATAAAATTTAACACTTATCGTATCCAATTCTGCACATCAAAAGAAATTTTCATGGGCACGAATATTTGTAGAAAAATTTATTATTGATTTAAGTTATAGGAAACAAAACGTTAAATTGCCATGCTTTCAAAATTATAACATTCTTTTCTACCTTTGTGGTTGTGAATTTGTAATGGGTATACAATTAAGGTTGGTCTCGAAACCAAGAACCCTAAATAGATATGTGTGGAAACAAAGGCATACACTTGTTTGTCACTGTCCTATAAATAGACGATGGAATTCTTGTGATGTAATTAATCTTAATTTTTTGAAGAAAACAACTTGTTTGGTATTTTAAATTGAAACCACTTAACATCTCCATCATTTTTTAATTTGGTTTTTGCATGTGATGTGTATTCATTTAGTCCAAGTTAATTGGTTTGTGACATTAACTCTAAAATTGCGACCAGTGTAGTCGAAATCAACACGACTAGAGAAGAAATACAATATTCGTCGAACGAGAATGTTTAAAATAACTTGGCCAGATGAGCGGCATTAGTCATCTCGCCACTAAACTTAAGCGAATTCAAATCAACCAAAGACCAAAACTTGCTCTCATATAATGTTAAACAAGAAACAAATTTGTAACTATCTTAAATAAAACCCTAAGCACTAAAAGGACTAAAGTAGCCTTGACAATGAACTTAAATTACCACAATATGTACCAAATCTTAAAGAAGAGAGAGGTGCCTAAACTATGACTAGTGGGGTTCACACCAGCTTCTTCTTTACCCTTTCAAAACTCTTTTTGTTTTGCAAATATTCTCTCAACAACTGAACAACAAAAGGAAATGCTTTAATTTGCATCTTCCCTTTTTTGCCTTGCCTTTATGGAGCCTTAGAGATTCAATCATCTTTTGGACAATGAGATTTGAAAGAAAAAATTTGCTGAATAAAAGTTAATTTATTTATGAGACAGAAGATTTGAACTGCTCTATGCTTAAGGAAAGCCGAAAATAAATTAAATACGTGACTACATGGATGAAACAACTATGTCACTAACGGATATATTAGATAGTATATTGGCAAGATAAATTAGATAGTGTTGAATAGTATTAAAAAAAAAAACTTAAAATATTATCTTTTGTAGCATTTCAATACAATTTATTGTTGTTAAGCTTTGCTCAATTTATGCACAGACCAATGTCATCTTAACACAAATTACACAACCGAGGCAGGCCGAGCTAGCAGCTCAAGTTCTTCTTCTTCTGTAAAAGGTGCCATCATGCATGAGAGGGAGAAAAAAAAAAAGTTCCTCAATAGCAGAATATTTTATTCATATTAATTTATTACACAAAACCATTCATTCTTGATTCTACATAAGTCATTAATTCCGCCAAAACCAGTTGCATCCAAGATTTAACAGTAGCCTGATTAATCCCACTTGGGAAAAGTACATAAATTAACCAAAAAAGGATTAAAATAAAAAACAAAAATAGAATAGCTTGACAAGAAGCCCTGAAACGTTTTGAGTGACGGACATCCAATGGACCATTATATTATTACATGATGGAGCAGGCATTTGGATTATCATCACTGAACATTGTAATGTAGGGGTCCTCAAATCTGGGACCATTACCAGTTGTTGGGTTGTCTACTTTTCTGACAAAACCTGGTGGTGCCTTCTTGTCATAAGCTTGAATTGCATAGGGTTGTGCCACAACATTGTAGGGTACATATGGCCAAATCTCTGCCTTTTTCCCTGTTGACTTTGCCTTCTTCAACACTTTGCTCTGTTCTACATATCCTGTTACTGTCACCTTCTGCTGTTTCCTGTTTATCTCCACAGACTTAACCCCTGAAAAACAAATTAACGTAATTTCTCACTTCAATATCATTTACATTCTCATGCATACTTGTTCTCTGTGTGAGTGAGTTGATAGAAAATATTGTACTATCTCGTCTAAAGCTTAAATTGAAATAAAAGACAGTCTGGTTCATTTTTTCATCAAACATATGACACGTGCAGTACGCTTTAAATTCAGTTTGGACAGCAAGAAAATGAAAATTTCTCACCACTTAATGAAGACAAGGCTTTCTTGACTTTAAGTTCACAGCCATCACAGTCCATCCTCACCTTGAGATACACAGTCTGAAATTGCTTACTCTTCTTGTGTTTATGTCCACTGCTCATCAACTCAGACAGGTACTCCAAGGTTCCTGAAACTCCCATTTTGTAGATACTCTAAAATCTCTATTTTTATGCAAATTAATGGTTTCAAGAAAATAACAAGTAAAATCTTGAAGAAAAGTGAGAATCTTCAAGAGAGAAACTTCCCTCCAGGAAATGAATACTTTTGCCTTACAACAAATAAAGAGAACATTCAGAAGAAAGAAAAGGGTTCCAAACTTTCTTTTGCAATATTTCTTTACACTTGCTACTTCTTATATAGAGGTACAGGTCCAAATATCAGAAGAAAAAAAGGTGGTGGCCCCCTCAAACAAAAACTATGATAAAATTAAATAAGGATTTTGAATCAAATTCACTCTTTGAGAGCGCTCTTTTAAAAAAAACATATCTTTTAAAATGTGACACAGTAGAATTTTAGTCCCTACAGGTACCTAGTTGAAAGGATAAACAAAGTGCTGGGGCAAATTCATTAATAATGGCATGCAGAAAACAACCAATAATAGAGGGAGTAGCTGCCACGTTTCGAGGTGTCTGCTGTAACACGTTTTGAAAGAGAGGTTTGATCATAGATTTAAATGAAATCAATGGTTGAGATGAGAATTCGCTGGAATCAAAGGGTTCGTGCAAGTTATGAGTTGTTTTCTGCTGGGGGCTTGACTGGCAGGGAAACAAAACACATCAAATCACAAGGGTTTATGAGTGTGGGGGTTCGATTTGGAGTCAAACAAGGGGGGCGACATGAAAGGGATGGGAAATAAATTATTAAAAAAATGATTGTTGTACGTTATCGTTTACATAATTTTTTACAAATTGATGATTTGTTAAAAAGAGAGTGGGGATTTTTTTTTTTTTTTTTTATTTGGTTGATAAAACTTTGATTGAATAAAATCTCTCCACGTTGATAAACAAATCTGGAAGTTGTGATGGTCAAAATTAATTAACGACTTCATTTTGCTCAAATAAAATTTTATTTTAATTCTTTGTCGCCACAACTGGTGAAGGAGTCATGATCCAGATCAAGTGAAGACCAAATTTAACTTTCGATATTTTTCAAATGCAATATATAATAGTATTGGGGTAAAGAAAACATATAAAATATTTTTTTCTCAAATTTCAGTGGAGGTCAAGAACCTTTCATGACAATGACTGATAGACTAGAAAAAAAGGTTGGGAATTTTCAAAAATTGTCAATTATATGCTTGACAATTGAAAAGTGTCTAATTTTGATAATTCTTACAAAAATGGTCAAATTTGATATCAAAATGTCTTTTATACCATTAATGAAAAATGAAGCAATTTTTTTTTTTTTTCTTTTTCAATTTGTCACAAATTTTTAGAAAAAGAAGTAACTTTCATGAGAAGCTACATTAATGCAAGATAATATCTAATAAGTTCATTTCCTTTCATTATATATTAGGTAATGAATGATGATTTTGGGAAGAAATGAAAAAGATGATAACACTAAAAAATTAACTACATAATTCTAATTCATGAGAAAATCATATGATTTCATTTTGAGAAATTTAATCCCATCACTATTTTCGATAGAAGGTAATTTTTTTTCAAAATCTAGTTTTTGTTAATAAGTTGTATTAAATAGTTGTTATATATATGATTTAATGGATTAGATTTTCCAAACAATTAATAGATATTTAAATATCTATTAATAACTATGATAGATAACCTACTTAAATAACTATGATAGATGGAATTTCAATGATAGTCATATATTGACAATGACATTAATGGTGGAATGGAATCTTTGCAAAAATAGTGGTTGAAGTTGAAGAAAATGATAAATACATATGGTGAAATATCTGACCGATATATCGTTCTAGACATTTTATAAATGTCGAGAATGATACTTTAAATATAATTCTTGACATTATTTCAAATGTCGAGAACTATGTTACAAACTTAGCGAAACTACGGAACATTTTATGTTTAGCATTGACCATATTGCTTGCAGGTAATATGTTTGTTCTAGGTATTCATGTTATCTAATACCATATTGCTTGCAGGTAATATGTTTGTTTTAGGTATCCGTGTTATCTAATCTTATTTGCGTTAATGACATGCATATATGGAAAATGTTACGAGATTCATTGTCTCGTATAGTGGTGCATTCGTCAACATGGAAGAAGAGTGAAAGTGGTTTGGGAACCAAACAATATCCATTGTTACTCTAAGTGACATTAGATATGATGAGCTTGTCAAAATATTATTCGAAAAGCTTAATTTTCACGGAATGAAATTTTGAATTCACCTAAATTTAAAGTTCCGAACAAAATTTATGTGATCCGGTCTTTGTGGATGCACCTCAAAGAAAGGGATATGTAATATAATTAACATTTGTTAGGGCAACCACTTTTGAAATTGGAATATATGAAGCTTCCAACCTCCCTTCACCCAATCTTATAAACCTTAATTTCCATTTTTGTTTATGTTTGTGGTGGGGGGGGAGGGGGGGGGGGGATAGCAATTGTCTCCTATGTTAGTATTTCAGATTCTTGATATGGGGGGGGGGGGGGGGGGGGGGGTGAATAGCAATTGTCTCCTATCTTAGTATTTCAGATTCTTGATAATGATTATTTAAATATTTGTGTAATATGCTAGGCTGGATTATTAACCATTATAAAGTACGTTTGTTATTGCTTGTCACGACAATATGGATTTCAGAATTAAAATTTAAAATACTTTGGAGTTTTAAAATGCATTACTTGTGTTAATGTTGTGGCTACTTGTATATGTTGCGGAAGGGGGGGGTTGTGGTTCAAAAATTGTATTTTAAAAGTTGATGATCCTCTCACTTCCCTTGAACGTTTTTAGACCATCCCTCATTACTGCCTAAACGCCTAAATTAATCGCTTATCTAAGTGTTATCTGGATGATTTTTCAGCAGTAGAGCTAATGGAGCTTGATGATCAACCAGAAACTTAGCTAATTGGAGAATTGCGGGGTCTTAGTGCTTTAACACACAATTTGATTGTGACGGAAAAAGATAAAACTGTAATAATTACTTTACAAGCTTATGAATTTGATATTAATTCCTTCGGTTGCAACCGATAGAGTATTTTTTGTAATAGACGTAGTCAAGAATCAACTATGCAATTGAATTGGAGATCGGTTGATGAACGATAGAGTGATTGTTTATATGGAAAACTGGAAAGATGTAATGATAAAGTTGAAAATGGTGTCATTATATGACGTTTAAAAAACAAAAACAAAAACAAACCCTTATAGTAATGTTATTGTTTTCTCTAGTTAATTTGTGTTCTACTGTACTTACTTCGTGACTCCGTTATTTTTTGTTCTAAATATGTTTATTACTGCATCCCACGAAATTAGGGAACATAATCATAAATTACTCAAAGAATTTTATAAATTGCCATATTTAATTTCTTTACCAAACATGCATTATAAATTTTGTTGTATGGAAATTGACTAGTGCTTCAAGCATTAATATATAAATGAAGGTAATTGAAACATAACGTCCTTACATTTCATTTTTTGATATTTTCACTCTTATTTCCACCTTTTATTATGCAAAAGATCATTTCCATCCATTTTCTCAATTAAAAACTGTAAAATGATGAATGTACAATTTTGTTTAAACAAAAACAAAATAAAAATAAAGAACTACTTGCAACCATAATCCCAAATTTTATAATAAAGTGTAAATGATTCTCAAATAAATTATTAAAATGATAATTAACACATAATGAGCCCAGGGACGATGGCGTAGAGGGAAATCAGGAAGTACCAGAAGAGCATAGAGCTTCTAATTCGGAAACTACCATTCCAGAGATTAGTCAGAGAAATTGCTCATGACTTCAAAACTCTCCAGTTCCAAAGCTCCGCCGTGGCCGCTCTTCAAAATTGATTTTAGGGTCAGGGTTCATTAAATATAGCCCTAATCTTCTATATGCTTTATTATACAGGTTTGGAAATTAGATTAGGGATGGAAGTGTAGCGGATCTTTAATTTTTGGGGTCTGAATTGAAAATTGATTTTTTAATGGTGTTTGGGTAGTGTTCCTTGTGATATTGACTNAGAGATTAGTCAGAGAAATTGCTCATGACTTCAAAACTCTCCAGTTCCAAAGCTCCGCCGTGGCCGCTCTTCAAAATTGATTTTAGGGTCAGGGTTCATTAAATATAGCCCTAATCTTCTATATGCTTTATTATACAGGTTTGGAAATTAGATTAGGGATGGAAGTGTAGCGGATCTTTAATTTTTGGGGTCTGAATTGAAAATTGATTTTTTAATGGTGTTTGGGTAGTGTTCCTTGTGATATTGACTGCGGTGGTGGTAATGGTCGGAGGTGACAGTGATGGTCGCGGAGGTGGTGGCAGTGGCGGTTTACTGCCGCGAGCCTGTTATAAGCAACTATGAACTCCCTGCTTCATGGTGGTCGCGGATCTCTATGTCTGACATAAAAGGGTGTGAATCTGTGGTGGTGCGGTGTCTGCGGTGGTGTCGCGGTGATAATGCTAGTGGTGGTGATTGTGGTGGTGGCGACGATGGTGGTTTGGCGATGGTGGTGGTGGTGGTTGTCTTGAGGTGGTTGTGGTTTTGGTGGTGGTGTGGCGGAGGTGGCGATTTTTGTTGGTGGTGTGGTGCAGAAGGCGATGGTGGTAGTTGGAGTGATATTGTGGCGGGGCGACGATGGTGGCTATGGTTGTGGCTATGGGGGCGACGACGGTGGTGATTTGGGTGGTGTTGTGGCGGGGGCGAGGTGAGATAGTATTTGTGACCATGATGGTGATGTTGTGACGGGGGCGATGGTGTTGGTGGTGTGGTATAGGCGGCAACGGTGGTGATTTGGGTAGTGTTGTGGCAGGAGCGGGAGCGGGATGAGATAATATTTGTGACCAATTATTTGATTGATTTATGACCAAGTGTTGGCGGAGGATCAGGACGGGGGTAGGGTGTTTGGTGTATGTGACTGACTATTTGGTTTATTGTGATTCATTATTAATCTGTGATCTTAAATTTTGATAATTTGTGACCTAGAAATTTGGAAATATGTGACATATTGAAAAACTGAGATCTATACTTTTTTGATCAGTGATCAATGAATTAAATTTAAATTTTGATAATTTGTGACCAAAAAATTTGAAAATATGTGACATATCGAGAAGCTGTGATTTATAATTTTTTTATTCGTGACTAATGAAATAAATTGTGACCTATAAAAATTTTAATTTGTGACTTATAAAATTTCTGATTTGTATAAAATAATTTGTGACATTTCAATTTTTTATTTGTGATCGATGAACTAATTATGACCGTAAAATAATTTGTAACCTATAAAATTTTTGATTTGTGACCGTAAAATAATTTGTGACGTTTCGATTTTTTATTTGTGATCAATGAACAAATTGTGACTTATAAATTTTTTGAATTGTGACCATAAAATAATTTATGACATATAAAATTTGTGATTTGTGATCAATTATATGAAATGTGTGCATTAATATATTTAATTAATTAATTTAAAAATAAAATTTAAAAAAATCTGAGAATTGAAATTTTAAACCTTAAAAAATCTGAAATTTGAAATTTTAAACTGAATGTTTTAAATTTGAAATTGTTAAAACTAAACCTCTTAGTTTTGAGTTTTTCTCTTGTTTTATTGTTAATTATTAAACAAATTCATCTAACACTTGAGATTTTTTATTTAGAAAAATATACTTTCATTTATTCAAATTCTATGTTTCTAGGGACGGATGGAGGGGGGGGCCGGGCCCGGCCACCAACTAAATTTTTTTTTTAGTTGGAAAAAAAAATTATGTAAAAGAAAATAATTCATGTGTAATTTTTTTTTTTTTTTTTTACGTATTAGCTCGACTTGTAATTCGGTCCTGAATCCGTCCCTGTATGTTTCAACAAATCTTTTCATGTGTAAACCCAATTATTATTTTTTCATCATGGGCTCGACTCAACAATTGTTATATAGAGAGAGTGACGAAATATGATGTTAGTTCTTTAGATATCGTGTTAAATTATATCGTCTAAAAATCTAGTTTTAACAAAATAAGAGAATGTTTTCATATTTTTGATTCTATAAAGAACCAGGTTTCCGAAGGGTGAAAAACTTAAAAAGTAAAAGCAACGTCATCTCTCTTTATGCATGATAAAAGAAATGTCTTTTAGAACTAGAGGCGGTTCCAAAAGCTATGCCATGCATCCTTTTTCTAACCCTCATTATAAACCTAATCTTCTTTCTCACAAACCCAACTGTATTTTTTTTATTTTTTTATTTTTTTACGAACTTGAGCGACAAAGTGCTAAATATCAGCAAATCGTTACCGTCTAACGTTCAACTTTATACGGCTAGATTTATCACGTCCATCCACAGTGACTTGAGTTTGAGAATTAGCACAAGTAGATAATATAAATAGTACTATGCTTGCTTCACTTGGCAATTGGCATTATGCACTCAATAACCATATATAGTAATTTGTACCAATGGCCTTCAATCATTATGTCATAAGATGCATTATTGCTAGATATTTTTCATCTATTTCTTCGTGAATTTCCAATAGTTATTTAATCTAACTTCGTATCCAATCTCAACTTCATAAAGGATTGTGTTTATTCCAATTTGGCAAGGAAAATAACACCTTCTACTGATAAGAAAACCGAACGTCCAAAAAATTTAGCTAATTTAGCGTCGTTTCATTGTTTATTTCTTGATTAACCATTCTTGTGCTTAATCGTAACTCCATTTTTGTACAAGAACTTGAAGAAGAGAAAGAAAATGACAATAGATTCGAAGAATTGCCCCCACCTGATCTACAAAGTTTCAAATTTTCCTAATCCAATTCATTCTAACCAAAATAACAAATGCAGGAGCAATGGATAAGGAGCACATTACCACGAACAAAACTTTCAAGAAGTCATTTAAATTATTCGGTGGTCGTGTCCGTTACTGATGATTGCTCGAGTTGGCACTCTATTCAATTGCTAAAAATATAAGCCGGTCTAAGCCCCATGCTGTCAATGTGCTGTAATATATTAGGCTTCAATACAATACTGTTTCCTTAAATAGAATACTGCATCATGCAAACATGGGTTGTTTAAGTCAACACGATGTCCATTTACACCTACAAACGAAAATGTCGCAAAAATAAGACTATCAGTCGAAAAATAAGACTTATATTGTTATTGACTTATTGTTGATATACACAAACTTGCATACTTTTTGCCATTGCTCGATGATGCAAACAGTAATTTAGCAAACTTGATAGCATTGGCGAAGTAGGGAATGTCACAATACCAGAATGACATGTTTAACAACTTCAGAAACTGCAAGTAGTAAATCTCCTCGTCTGCCAAAATGGAAATTACATAATACAACAAAACTGAGAATTTCCGTTATCTACGTGTATAAAAGAAAAACTAGAATTACATATACGAATACATAAATGGTGAAGAACAAGAGGGAGGAGTACTGATTATAACTATTGTTAAAGGATAAAATTTCATATGGAATAAAAATGAAAATATAGACCAACTTATAAAAATTTAGACTATTTTCCTGAATAAAGTTAACCTTTTAATATGGATTTTACGTTTTAATATGGTATCAAAGCTTATTAATCTCCAACAAACAATTCGACCCGATTAAGATTTTAAAAAAAAAAAAAAATGAGCACGCAGATTTACAACAAGAACTAAAAATAAAAAAAATGCAAATTTCAAGATTGGTTTGCGCAAACCACCATCTTGCGGGGCATGTACGATATAATTCTTTATCGAATAAATATGAAAATATAGACCAATTTATAAAAGTTTGGACTACTTTTCTTCATAAGATTAACCTTTTAAGATAGAATCCTAAATCTTAATAACTATAACTCGTTATGCACCTATTAACACCCTGGTTAATGAGAGAGAAGAAATAGATAGATCTCTGAATTTACATGTAAAACTACAAAGCAACTTAAAGAGCATACTTATATAGCATATACACATGAATGAAATGCCAAAAGCATAACAAAGAAAAACTTCGCAAAATATGTGCTGCTGGCATGTAGCTGAGGATTTGGAAGGTGTCTTTCCAAATATAAAAACAAAATATCACTTAAAAATAAATTTTCCGGCTGGTAAAACATACTCAATATTATTTGAACCAAATTTTATCCATTATTTATTTTTATTTTTTCTTTTTTAACTTTCCTACCACCCCGAATACCACCCCGAAAAGGGTACATGCATATACTAACCAACCATTAAGATAAGCAGTAAGCAACCCTCTCTGGCCCCATCTTTTCGAAATCATTTTTTTTTTTCTAAACTCATTTTCGACCACACATTTCATCTACTTTAATCAAAATCTACTAAATATCTAATTTTGAGCGAAAGCAAACTGGGGCATAATTTTGCTTACAAAAAGTACAAAGTAACTTACCATCCATACGCTTTCCAACTAAAAAGAAATTCACTCGACTTACAAAAGAATACATCAACAAACAACCACCATTTCAGTGCTACAAAAAGATAGTCCAAACTATATACACCACACAATAAAATTAATGGAAAAATGTCTGACGAAAACCTGTAAACAATGTATTAACTCTATTTGGCAGTTGGAATACTAAAACCTTAGCATGACTGCTATTTGTTAGACCATTGGAATTCTATTTCCAAATTCCTTGAAGGTCCACTTTTGCTTTGGGGCAACAGTGTGTACTCCCCAGCAACAGCCCCCAACATTACTACACGGTCTATTTGAATAGTTACCTTTCCGAATGAACTCTGTCATTGTGAATAGGAAGAAGTTGGTTAAGGGAAGCAAAGTAAAGATATTACACAAGAAAACACGCAGAACTCATTTACCTTCCCCATTTTGCTCTTGTTCTTGCATGAAATGTGAAGCTTCTGGCCTTTAGGAGGACTCTCGAAGGACCATGCAAAGCTCTCATCCCACTCTGGGTTGGGACCAGTTGATATAACCTGGCAGCAAATAAACAGATGCATGTGTAAAGAAGATTGAAAGAGATACTGCTCAAAAATTGCTTAAACGACAGTTTGGTGATTTGAGGAAAGAAAATCCATGGTGCAGTGTTATTGATGTTTCGAAACCATCCTTGTATGACCCCTCCATCAATTTCAAAAATACAGTGTTGCTAGAGACAGATGCCAAGTATTATGAAATACTGTGTGGTTGAGGTTGGAACCAACCTACAGCTAGTTGAATATATGTGAGCATGGTCATTACCTTCCACATCTTTGTTTTATGTCTTCAAAGAACTACTTTTTCATTACATTTTTAATAAATAAATAATTTTTTGCCATTATTTTGAGATAATTTGACCTTTGCAATCAAATAGCTTGTATACAGGACAATCTATGTTCAGTGTGTAAAAGTGAGGATGCCCAGTGCACTTAATCAGACAGAAAATACCTAGAAGTAGGCAACAACACAACCGTCACCTAGGATAAAAAAGTAGTGATTCTAAAAGGAAAAGCTGAGAAGTAGGTTAAGGTCAAAAGAAAGGGCCCAAATATCCAAAAAAAAAAAATTCTACTCGTTTCTTACAGAAACTCGAGTCCTGTGCAACCTTCCCCTTCTCAGTTCTTTTGGGCCTCTTGATTTTCTGCGAAGTTAGCTCAGTGTAGCAATGCAAAGCTACGCAATAACTTGGTAGGACAGCAATCCAGCAAGTCATGAAGAACTTGTAATTTCACTTAAGAAGCTAGTCATGATTACACCATTATGGTTTTTATATCAGAAAGAAACAGTTTAATTTTCTACTAGAAACTAACAGATGCTAGGAACCCTAATGCTGATAATTTCAAGCTCCCAAACCCTTAAATTTGGACAAATAACCATGAAAAGAGAGTGCTTTGAAGAGATATGCAAGCTTTGTACCTGGGTTTGACGAGGAGGAGTATTTCCGAGGGTAAGCTTGCAATATACGCTGGGGTTCCCAACAGACTGCCTCATATTATTCCCTCGCTTGATTATCACCACTAACGTACCCGGCAAACATTGCAACAAGAGTTCTGACTTCTCCTGAAACCTAGGTGGGCCTGATTGGATCAGGTATTGCAACAGGGGAATTGCATCAGCTGCAGCAATTGATTGCGCTCGAGAAACTTCAGCTGGGCATGCTGACCAAGCTTGTCTGAGAAGAAATAGTGCATCCAATGCAGCTTCTTGAGATGCCTCTGATCCAGTCTTGAGGGACGTTACCAAATGTGGAATACTTAGTGTTGCAGGTTCTGTTGCTCTTAAACGGGGAAAGTTTCCAAAGAGTGCATTCAGAGATTTCAGGTACTCCTCATTTACTGTGCCAGTGGCCCACAAGTCTTTTTCTATTGCGGCTACAAGTACATAAATTGGATGCAAAAGAATACATATACAGTTAAAAGACATCTACAGTAGAGCAATTCGACCACTAAAAGAAAAGGAAGAGCAACTAAATATTTAACAGGCAAAAGCATTATAAATTTGTCAATGAAAATGTTCTATAGTACGTGGAGCAAATATACATTTTGCTGCCAAAAATTTTTCTATAATAAACAAAGAAATTTACTGAAAAAAATAAGCAACAAAGAGGAGACAATGTCCTCCAGATAGCAGAAAGAAACACAGAATTCCACACCAAACACTTCACTAGAAGACATCCAAAGTAGAAACACTCTTTAACACATCAAGAAAACAATACTTGGTAAACTTAACCCAGTAAGGTGCAAGCGAAAAAACAAAGCACCTGTAGATAATAAAAAGACACTAATGAACATTATATATATCATTTATAACAATAAATGATGGACAAAATTAGGTTAGGCAGCAGTAGTCAAGTTAACGTGGCATCAGAAACTGACATGCTGCAAGACAGATCGAGTCAATTTAGCTATGCTCTTCGAGCAATGAGAACTTATTAAGTTCAGTACGATTAATTAAAATGGTACGGATAACTTACCAGTAATAGCTCTAACAGTTTCACTTGAGGCGTACTCTTGAATAGTATTGTTAGAGAAGAGTAATTTAATAAACATTGCCGCCTGCACTGATGTATCTGGATCACTAGAACCGATCAGATCAAGCACAACCTGAACACCACCAGCTT
>CAIGRN010168180.1:0-10275 GCA_903798345.1 Fraxinus anomala | reverse complement strand
TGTTAAAAATACACTTATCAAGAATCAGCATGAGAAGATATGACAGAAAAAGAGGTGGAGACTGTAAGCTCAAAATGAGAAATTTTTATTACTATACAAAAGAAACAAAGAAGCAAGATGAGGGAGACCAACTGAAGTAATGACGTATTTATAAATTTTAACTAAGGATATTAACCGTTTGAAAATGAGCAGGTGGTTATTCAGATCCTAAGATAGATAGTGTGCAATCCATATGTGCCCAAGAAGATCCCAATAAGGCCCATTTACGCGCATCAAGCAAAGATGATCGCCAATATGCCTCCCACATTCTCATTTACCAATAGAAAGGCTAAGTAGAAAAGGAAGCTCCCTATAGCCCCGCCAACCAAAACCCTGGGAATAAAGTCCTAGATTCAATACAAATAGTGAAATCGGACTTGGGGGATATTTATTGACATGCTAGTGTGACCCATAGACAAAAGCGTATCATGAACAAAATAAAAACAAAGCAAAAGGAGAAGCAAAGGGCTCACACATTCAGATGCGAACCAATCCTACATCCAGGCTGGCTCTAGGCTATCATTAAAAAGCACACAGACAAATCGAGCGTGATCCGTAACTGGAATCAGTTATCATAATGCCAATAAGGAATAGCCACCTTGCATGGAGCAAAAGTTATCAAACTAACCTAATGCTTGAAGGGAAATCTATAAATAGTCATTTGCTGTTACGACTTTTATCTGGCTCAAGGAAATTTGCAATGTGGTAGCACTGACGCCACAATTTATTTCGTTTCATTATTTTTTAATTGTAATAAATGTTATTTACATTTATTTATGTCCTAATAATTTTTTTTCATGTATTATCATCTTCAATCTTTCATTAATTATCACATTTTGTTCCTAATTATGGTCGTGCCTGAATATTTTGTTAGTATGCTTTGAAATTAAGGGTAAATATGGCAATCCACTTACATATATTGCTTATTTAAAAATATGAGGGGCATATAAGTCTTTTTACACCCTCGTAACACACTTTTTTGAATGAAAAACGTCATTAGACACGAGAAGTGTAATTTAATAATGACTTAATATATTCATGGACTATATTTTAATTGCATAAAAGGTTCGTAACCTTTAAATGTTATCATATTTATGTATCAAACTTTTTTCATCGTATTCTTATTTTCAAATTAACATAAACGGTTCTTGATTATGGTTTCTCTGAAAAAATTTCTTTATAATAGAGTAAAAAGACTTATTTGTCTATTATATTTTTAAATTAAGAAAACAAATAAATTCAAAAATGCAATTAAATATTTGACTATCATTTTAAAGCACATCAACAATATTTTATAACGAAAACCATGATTAAGGACAGGATTTTATAATCAATAAAATATTAAAAACAAGAATTTGATGAAGAAAAAATTTAAGATTATAAGTGAGATGATGAATTAAAGTTAATAACATTTAATATAATTAAAATGTGGTGCATCTATAAAAAAATGTGATGTGATCAATCACCCTTTTAATAAAAAATTGAGCATAAGAACGTGACAAAAAAGTTCGAAACATATTTAAGTGCGAAACTAAATAAAATTAAAAATCTTTAATTCAATTAAAAATTAATGCAGCGAAAAGAAAGACATGGGGTCACATAATATAAGCACCCAATTTGAAGTGGCAATATTCTTCTCAATTAGTTGTTCCTTAGTTGATAAGCATGAAAGAATGATTCAAAGGTAGAAACAATAGTGTTGAAATAAAAAATGAAAAATAGATGTCAATGTCTTCGTCCACCCTGGCATGATATTCTAATGCCGCATCATTTTGTCTGCATAGGAACATCTTAAGTTGATGAGAACACAAAGAAAGGAAGAAGTCAATGAATATCTGTTCGTCTTTGGATCATCATATAATAGGTTCAAATCTCATTGAAGCTATTGCCGATTTGCTAAGATCTTGTTGCTTTTTTATCATCAAGTAGAATCACCCAGAGAACAACGAGAAGAGGAGTCGATCCAAGAAGAATTTATACAATGGCTTGGAGCCCAACAGATATTATAGAGAGTAAATTGGTGTTCTTTAGAGAGGATGGCTCTGGAGAATATGGACTAGAGGAGTTGCTAGGATCATCAGCCGAGTTGTTGGGAAAGGGGACTTTTGGAACTAGTTACAAGGTTCCAAAATATGCCGTGGTTGTCAAGAGATTGAAGATTGTTGGCTGTTTATCTGAGATGGAATTCATAGAAAAAGTTAAAGAGTTGGGATCTCAATTTCTTCATCAAAATTTGCTTCCTCTTAAAGCATTTTGTTGTCATCAGAATGAGAGACTTCTTCTGTATGATCACATGCAAATGGGAAGCTTGGCCTTTGTTTTGCACGGTAAGTACATATCTAATATGTTTTTTCTTTTCATTCTAGGAAATAAATAGCCCCTTTTCTCTTCTATTGATCAAGCATATCATAATATATCATTTTATTGATGAAGTAGCCTTCTCAGAAAGCCTGGGATGAAAAGACAACTTAAAATTTTGGAAAACAAGGTCTGAAAGAAGGACGATTGTTATGGCAAATAAAAGTACGATTGGAAGGTGTTTATAAACGGTTTTGAATTTTAAAATCAAGGGGTGAATAATTGGATACTACTTATGGATTCTTCGAAATGTGTGGAGAAAAAGTTTAGTTTTTGTAAGTAGTTTAAATTCATGAGTCAAACATAGGCTTAATACAGGAGAGTTGAGCCATTTTCCAGAAAATGTTGTCAGATTCCTTGACAGAATTATTGGAGGTAGAAACTGACTATAGCAGCATTATGTCAAGGAATCTGGCAAAAGTTTTTGACAATGTAGCAAGGTTCAATCTAGGAAGGTACATTAAAGGAGGTTTTATGCAATAGATTTCCAGATGGGTTTCATTGCAGATTTTTTTCACTGAGATTGAGCATGCGAAAAGGTGGAGCTTATATTTATCTCTTTTGAAATTCTCCAATGCTTAGTGTTGCATTAATTAAAATCTTCATCTTAATTACTACAGCCATGCACTCAATTTATTCTTTTCTAGGGGAAAAGGCTATGATGTTCTGTCTGTGCTAATACTCTTCTTGGAGTGTAATCCTGTCATATTAAAGATAGTTGTTTAGGGAACAGACGTGTTTCAACAAAAATACGTAGGAACCAAGTCCATGCTTGATAATCAGCATTAGATAAGATTGAACAATCTAATGAACAAAATTTTAAGTTCTTTTTCATATTTAAACTTTATCAGTCTTCTCTAGTATTACGTACCAAATATATCTCTAATAAATAACATTAACGGGGAGAGGGAATTTCTTGTTTATTTTCCATTTGAAGAGTTACAAAGTCAGCTTGTTTGGTCCTGAATTTAATAGTACAATTATAAACCATTCAAATGAATTGAATATGTAAAGAGCTGACAATATTCTCTCTGACTTGAGAAATTTCTTTATATTTAGCTCTCACATTTCGATAGATGAAAAGAATCATATCTGGTAATGAGTTATGAGTTCAACGTATTTGACTTCGGGCTGTAAAATATGAGATTCCATGCTTATGTATTTTTTTTCTTTATTTTCTTCATTAGATATCATACCTACCAAATTATCCTTGGGTGAGCCTTTCTTAGCTTTTTCATTTTATCAGTGCTTATGTTGTAGAATCATTCTCCACATTATTACATTTTATTTTCCTGTCTAAAGTATCAGATTTGAAGGTATATATAGTTATATATGCTCTTCCGATGCTACATATATATAGGGAATGGAGGTGCACATAAGACTCCTCTCACTTGGGAAGTAAGGTGTAGAATTGCCTATAGAGTTGCCAGTGCTATCCAATATCTTCATTCACAACATGTTTTCCATGGAAATGTTCGATCATCCAACATTTTTCTTACCAGTTCTTTCGATGCATATCTCTCCGAGTACGCCATCGCCCAACTTTTCTTGGACACTAAACCTATACCAAACCTCGTAATTGGTTATTGTGCGCCCGAGGTGACAAATGCACTCCAAGTTTCTCAGAAGTCCGACGTTTACAGCTTTGGTGTCCTTCTCTTTGAACTCCTTACTGGCAAGGCTCCCACAAATGCACTGAATGTCAAGGAAAAGGGTACTGACCTACCCAATTGGGTGAGATCGATGTTTCAAGAGAAGCCCCTCATTGATGTGTTTGATAATGCATTACATGGATACTATAACACTTCTGGCATAGGGGAGAAAATGGTACAACTGTTACAGCTTTCTTTGTGTTGTACATTTCAGTATCCTAATAAGAGACCTTCAATGGCTGCTGTCACAAACCAGATAAGGGAAACTTGTAGTTTTGAACGATGATGAAAAATTGCACATGTTGGTTATTGAACAAATTATATATATATATATATACAATGATTGAATCTCAGTTACTTAAACTAAACATGTCCAAGATGTTCAAGCCGAAAATGAATAAAGTTAATTATTCTACTTGCTTGAGTCTTTCAATCTGTGTCATGATTAACTAGGACATATTAATTATAATACTTTCTATAGATTAGTTAACTTGAATTACATAATCATATTTTATATTGATTGTAAACATAAGTGCGAAATTTGTGTTGAAGCAAATTTGACAAGGTTCTTAGTTCAATCAATTGAAAGAAATATAGAACCACTTGATTTAATTCAAAATAACGTATATGATTTAAAATTTGTACAAACAAGAGGTGAGAACAAATACTTCATTAATGGAGAAATTTGTTCTCTACAATAATGAAGTTGAAAATCAACTAAAATTTGAAAATTATGGTTTTAAGAAGTGATTGAGGTGGTTAGTATAAAGCATCATTTGCTGTATTCGCTACACAATACATAATCATACATAAAACCTCAACACCTTATTCACCGCAACAAAATGATTTTGTTGAACGGAAAATTCATATTTTAAAAGAAATTATGAATACAATATTATTAAGTTCTGAGTTACTTCAGAACATGTGAGAGGAAGTTGTGCTATCAAAAAATTACATTTTAAATAAGATGCCATAAAGAGAAGAAAAGAGTCTCTGAATTGTAGAAAGGAAGTGTTCCTGTAAATACTTATGAGTGTAGGGTGTCTTGCTAAAGTGGTTATACCAACACCAAAGAAGATAAAGATAAGCCTAAAAACTATAGATTGCAGCTTCATTGGTTATGCATATAATAGTAGTGTTTATCGATTTCTTGTGCAAGAGTCTAAAATCCAAAACATCCACGAAAACATGACAATGAAATAAAGAATTGTTTTCATTCTTTGAACATGTATTTTCATATAAATCCAAAGAAGAAGCAAGCTCATCTAAATGGATGCATGAGACTATGGTTAAAAATAGTCAAAATCAAGGACTAGAAGATGAAGTCGAGGTTGGACCAAGACGTAGCAAAAGAGAAAGGAGGACTAGAAGATGAATTCGGGGTCGGACCAAGACGTAGCAAAAGAGAAATGACAAAAAAATCTTATGATCCTTCTTTTTTGACCTACATGGTAGGAAACAGACTTCAAAGCTTCCAAGAACCTATGAATTCTTCGAAAGGACTACGGTGGAACGAGGCAATTAAAAGGTAAATAGATTTGATTTTGTAAAATCATACACGGGAGCTTGTGGACCTTCTTTCTGGAAGCAAACTAGAATGCAAATGGGTTTTTAGAAGGAAAATAAAAATAAATGGAACAATCAAGAAATTTATGGTTAGGCTGGTGATGAAAGGTTACAGACAAAAAAGGCCTTGATTACTATGATATGTTTTTTTGGGTAACAAGAATAGCATCTATTATGATGATACTTCTGATTGTAGCTTTGCAAAATCTTAAAGTACATCAAATGAATGTTAAAATTGATTTTTAATGGAATTTTAGAGAAAGAAATCTACATGGAACAATCTTAGAGTTTTTATTACCAAAGCACGAAAAGAAAGTCTGTAGATTGGTAAGGTCATTGTATAGCTTGAAATAAACACCAAAACAGTGACATGAAAAACTTGATAATGTCACGATGGATTGTGAATTTAAGATAAATGAATACGAAAATTACATTTACATCAAAGACATTGAAAATGATTATATTATTTTATATCTTTACACTGACAACATGCATAAAAGTTGGTAGCAATGATTAAACCTACTAAAAATATGTTGAATTCAAGATTTCACAAGAAAGATGAGTTTAGCTGATGTGACACTTGGACCTAAAAGTTAAAGAACATCGAATGAACTCGTTTTAATCGAGTTACATTATATGGACAAAATTCATGAAAAATCTAAAAATGATAATTCTGGCAGGACTAGAATACCATTAGATACAAGCCAACATTTATCTAAAAATAATGGTATGAGTGTCTCAAGTAGAGTACTCTAAAAATATTGAAAGTCTAATGTATATGATGAATTGTACCAGACTAGACATAGCTTACACAGTTAGTAAACTGAGTAGATACACAAGCAATCCAAGTGCTCATCAATGGAAAGAAATAATAAAAGTACTGAGGTACTTAAGATATACTTATAGCTATGGTTTGCACTATACCAGATATCTAATCGTCTTTAAAAGATATAGTGATGCTAATTGAATATCTATCTCTAATATAAAAGACTCAAAGTCTAAAAGTGATTTTGTATTCACATTTGGAGGAACAACTATATCATGAAAATCCTCTAAACAAAAAGTTAAAGTCAGATCTAATATGGAATTTAAGTGTTTAGCGTTGGACAAATAAGGTGAAGAGGCTAAGTCGTTACACAACTTCTTAGAGACACAATGGTCAAAACATGTGCCAGCAATTTATATACAGTGTGACAATCAATCTAGGATTAGAAAAGCAATGAGTAACATGTATAATAATAAGTCTAGACATATACAACGTTGACATAATACATAAGGTAATGTTATGTGTTTTCTATACCGCAAGTGCACGGTTGTCAAGTTTTGTAATATAATTATGAAGTTAGGATATCGAACCCACGTGGATTGAAATTTAAACTTTTAATAAGTACTATAATGAAATAGCCCTTATTCTATCTAGACAATCGAATTATAAGATCAATGTTTCTACCTAAATCTATCGTGAATATTGACTAACTCAACGATTTTAATACAAGTTTAAAGGATTAATCAATATAAAAAGAGCCCAGGGCTTTGATTTCACCAGACTTTCAACAATGTTTCTCAATTCTTCAAATTATCTCCAATTTGATTTTTCAAAGTTTATAAGCAAAAACCCTAATGTGATTCTGCTCCATCCCTCAAGTGTCGAGTAAAAGTTATTCCTAAAATTCAATTCAAACATCTCTATTTTGAATTAAAAATCTAAGAATTATCTATTTTTATAGTTCTTATGTGGAATCACTTCAAAGGGTTTATACTTTCTCTCGAAACTTATAAACTTAGGTTGTGTTATTCTATGATCACATCGATCACATCTAAGGTTCCCTCTCTCAAGTGAAGAAACTTAAATAATCAAATCATTCAATCGATGGCCAGTTAATTAATTGAAAGTATTAAGAATAAACAAGACAAATAAACTTTAATGGAAAACCTCAAAGAAATAACTAAAAATTATAAAAACATAGTTTCAAGTATAGATTACATCAAACCCTAGATAAAAGAATTAGTTCATGCTGGATGAAAGAAAAACTATCAAATTCATAATAAAAAACATATAGATAATAAAAAACATATAGAGAAGAAAAAGATAAAAAAATTTGGAGTTGAATCGATCTTCTTCACATTGTTGCCTTCAATCTCTTTCTTGATATCTTGCTTTTATTTCATTAAATTCTTCTTAAAAAGTGGTATGCCTTCTTGAAGTCCTCCAATGAGTTGGGTGCATGATCATCGCGATTCTAGGTCAGGCTGGTGGCTAGGCACTTGGACATGGTGCCTAAGTGCCCACTTGTGGGGGAAAAAAATTAGAAACGTGGCACCTACGCGCTGAGGGATAGCGCATAGGCGCTCACCTAGCTTCGTTTGCACTGCACGGCCTTTTGTATTTTTATCAAAATTTTCTCTTTCGATATCTGATTGAGATGATTCAAAATATGTTAGTAAGATAACTCAAAGGACTACAATTGTATTAGAATTAGTTTATTGCAATTTGAACATTTACCATGTCAAAATGGGTCTCAATATCCAACTAAAAATCTAGAGCATACTTGTACAGTTGAGAATTGATTTGTGGAAAATATTTTGATCATATTTCACCTTTTTTTTTTTTTTTTACTTCTAACTGCATCTGATTGACTCTTAGCAACTTCAATTATCGTTTGGTGGTCTGATTCAACTATTAAAGTTACAATTGAGTCCTCAAACTTTAGATTTCACCATTTTCATTTTTATTCACTTATTTCTTTTAATTTATCCTCCAATCATTGAGTTTCACCAAATCAACATCAACTTATCCTTCATTCATGCTAATATCACTCTTGTTTCCAAGTTTTACATAATTCACTAGTATTTACCTAACCTAGAAAGCAACACGAAAACACAAATCAAAATATTCTAAAACTCCAAGAATCAAACGAAATATCAAGATTAAGTAGTATTAATATGATGAGTGAAACACACTCATTAGGTAACTACTCCCAATTGGAGTTATTATGAATATGTGATGTCGATGGATAACAATGCGGATTCACTAAACAGTGGGTCGGATAGCAAGTTACTTGGAAAGTCATCGAGAGGGATGGGACTAAATCCTTGAGCCAATGACTTAATACAATGGGAATCAAACCTAGTTGACTAGAGATCTCAAGATCTAGGTTCAAATGGACAATCTAATTGTAAATATTTGATTGAATCACTCATGTCCATTTATATGATGTAACTGTAATGCCTATAAGGATAAATGATAAGTAATAGAATGATTCTTATGTCTTGAAAATTGAGCAGAGCAATGCGAGTTATAAGTAAGAAATCGCCTACGCAAGAGAGAAATTAGATCGTTTTTAAGGGAAGTATGTGGGGCTCAATTCTTAGAACCTCTCTTAAAACCAGACGTATGTTCATGGCTACAAACAAAAAACAACGAGAACTGGATTGTGTTGGGAAGAATTGCGTGTAGTTTATATCATCATTTACATGAAAGGTAAAACGGTTCAAAGACATTGTATCTATGGTTAACTAGTAAAGTAAATATACTTTTACAAGGAAATGTTTTAAAGGCAATGCCTACCTATCCTATACAAATTTCAATCGTTAAACTTCATTACCAAGTCATTGTGTTTCACATTTCCGTGTCTATCTCAATTTTCATTCATTTCGAGATTGTTGAAAAATGGGGTATGAATGGGGATATTTTGACATAAATTTGAGCGGGATTCATTTGTTCATTCTAGAAGATCAGGGTCGATTCATTTCTTTGTGAGAACATAGAAATCATATATTTACTTGCCAAAAATGATAATTAGGTAAATGAGAAATTGAACTTCAAATTGGCACAATTGGAGAGAATGTGTTATAAGGAAAACTATTTTAGTGTGTCCAAGATAGGAAAATTAACAAGGCTATGACTAGTTTATATATAGCTACACTTTTGAATGGTTTAATCATGTACAGCATAAATGTTCTCTCCACATGTGCAAAGTGACGTGTAAATCATGGACTGAATTAGCACTGTGAGCTTTGAACTTGTGTGAGAGTGCAACCTAAGTACACTAATGTCAGATATAAAGGACCAAAATTGCCCCTTAGAAGGGTCGACATTTCGCATTTATTTTCTATATAATTTTTTTTCCAAATTGAGTTTCAACTCTTAAAACTCCTTAAACTCTTTTGTTTAATGGTGAACTTATTTAGCGAGGTTAACGGTGGTGTTAATTATAGTAACACATGTAATTGCTATCCATTCTAGTCACTCATTCATAGAGCCATTAGCCTATATAAAGCTAGGATTTTTCCCATATTCAATAAATGATTTTCTTTATGTTTCTGCATATAGAGTTTCCAATTTTCTGTCGCCAATGATTTCCGATTTCTGTCTGAAATCTTGATGGTTGTGTTCAATTATAGCTTTAATTCGTCAGTGTAGATCTGTAGTGCTCAGCTTCTATTGGTTTATCCATTGTATTTTGAGAAACAGACGCTCGAGGAAACCTCAAGTACTAACTATGAGAGGGCAAATTGTTGGAAAAATGGTTTATATATAGTGAAATGGCTCAACTTTGAGCCCAAATTTCAGTGGGACCCGTTCCTTATTTTTAACGGGACCTAGCATATTCACGTTCTACTCCGTAAAATGATTAACGTGATATATTTATTTATCGAA
>CAIGRN010168176.1:0-17266 GCA_903798345.1 Fraxinus anomala | reverse complement strand
CATTCATGTTTTAAAATAAAAACAACAAAAATATTGAAAATTGAAAAAATTGTGGAAAATAGTTTTTACAAGTATAATATATAATATATTTGAATTTGTTTGTTGTAATCAAATATGTGTTTAATCGATGAGTTGTAACATAGTTTCCATTACTGGTTTAGGTTATTATGAAATACTTAGTATATGTGTTTTCATATACCATTTGCACTGCACCATAATATTGTTAGTGAGACTCAACCTCGTGTGTGAGATTTGGGATGACAATCACATGTTAATAAGGTGACTTTGAATATGAATTGACTTTATTTATTACACATAATCTCAAGTTTATTCTCAGTAATAAAAAACACAATATCGTATGTTCTTCTTCAGAGCCTATTTGACTCGAGCAATTAAGCCTGCGAGGTTTCTCATAACCTGGTGCCTATGGTCAACTGACTTAGGTTAACCAGCCTAAAACTCGATACAGTGGTCATTTTAGTCGCTTAACAGAGAAGAGCTTGCACTTAATATATGAAAAAAATTATGAGCTTAAAATATTGAAAAATGTGAAAATAAAATATACTCAAAGTCTTGGGGAGAAAAGAAATTATCTATATAGAATGTGCTTTTATTTATAGGTCCTAATGTGCTTTCAATGGTTTGACTTTCATAAGTAGAGAAATATAATTATTGACAGTGATGTTTAGTATGTCATTTCTCATAAAATTAAGGTTTGGAGTTATAATAACAAATGATTAGTGATACTTTACACACATGTATCACTTGTACAATTTACTTAATGTTAACTTGAACTAAGTGTGTGGGAAGATTTATTGTACATTGCTTATACTTGTGCATGCTAAAAACATCGTTCTTTAGTTATTATTTGTTAATGTTAAAAGTTTTTAATTATCGGTCCCTTCGTCATTTGTGACAAAAGGGGGAGAATATTTATACAGTATTAACATAGGGGGTGACAGCGTGAAATTAAAATTGAATGCATTGACATTTACATTTTATGTCTAGGGATCATTGGAGAGAGCTATAGATACATTTTGCATACTGCATAAAAACATGTTGAGAGTTTACAGTAAGGGGGAGAATTGGCATTGCATTGCATTCCATTCCATATCATAATGCATAAGCTATTTGAGTTTTGATGTTTTGTGATATTAATGTTTCGATTGGTGTTTTGATTAACATTAATGTCACGTCTCAAACTAGCATGCTTATTTATGATTATGAACTTCAATTGTTACATTTTCCGTATCACGTGCTTTTTACACTTGGTATTTGAGGTTTGGATTTCAAGAAACAAGTTTGACAAGGAATGCAAGAAACAATGTTTGGGTAACTTGGGTAGTTTAATTTGATAGTTTGATTTATTATACTACCTTGACTTTATTTGTATAGTTTTTGGGTAACTTGGGTAGTTTAATTTGATAGTTTGATTTATTATACTACCTTGACTTTATTTGTATAGTGTTGTCACAAAATGTCAAATGAGGGAGATTGTTAGGTTTAATATTGTAATTGACAATTCTGTGAACAAAATGACTTAATTGAACATGTGTAAAAGTCAAGGAAGTGAAGTGCAATTTTGTATAGTTGAGTTAGGCAGCCTAGGGTTTGAGTTCAAGTTTGGAAATAAGGAAGAAGTAACGCCGAAATTTCATTAGCTTCACGCCTGGCCGTCATTCGAGTGACAGAAACAGAACCATTGTTGCTTGCTTCTCGCCCAGGCGTCGCTTGAGATACAGACCTTTAGCTCGAGCGACAAGTCCCCCTCCCTTGAGCGACAGTGTTACGCGATTAACCCTACTTTGCGATTTTGGAGTGTTTTACACGACTTATACTACTCATATACCTCCAACTGTAAATATAGATGCTCTTGCACGAAAATGGGTGGTTGTCNTCATTAGCTTCACGCCTGGCCGTCATTCGAGTGACAGAAACAGAACCATTGTTGCTTGCTTCTCGCCCAGGCGTCGCTTGAGATACAGACCTTTAGCTCGAGCGACAAGTCCCCCTCCCTTGAGCGACAGTGTTACGCGATTAACCCTACTTTGCGATTTTGGAGTGTTTTACACGACTTATACTACTCATATACCTCCAACTGTAAATATAGATGCTCTTGCACGAAAATGGGTGGTTGTCTCATTGTGCCTCATTGGTATAACATATTCAGATAATCTTTTGAGAGATCAAAGAACACAATTCATTAGTGGAATCATTCATATCATTCTTGAGATTCGACAACCAAGTTTTGAGAAAACATCAAGGTTCGTGAATCCAAAACACCTGACTTCCTTAACACTTTGAGAAAGGTACTTGTAACGACTCGACCTCGCGTCGAAGTCATTATCATATCATACGTACTGTCCGCTTTGAGAGAGCTTAGGCCCATCTAATGGGCACCAATTGGTACTAGGATTCAACTTAAATCTCTCATATGATGAAGGTCTTGGGTTCGAATCCCAGGGGACGTGTCAGAAAGCCGTGAGGGGTAAGATGGGCCCAGGCTCTCCCAAAGCGGACATTACGTATGATATGATAACGGCTCTGGTGCGAGGTCGGGTCGTTACAAAAAATGCGCATTTTTTTTCAATACTAGTACACATTTCGGACATTACGTATGATATGATAACGGCTCTGGTGCGAGGTCGGGTCGTGACAAAAAATGCGCAGTTTTTTTCAATACTAGTACACATTTCGCATGTGATTGTCAAGGTCTATAGATTCATCTACCTCAAAATCTAGGTAAGCTCGAATATCTATCTCTTATTGACTAATATGATTCATTTCCCTAGCAGTTTGTCTTTCCTTGCCATGTGCGGCCCGCAACCTTAAGTTCTAGCCCAATACATGTTTTTTGAATAACACTTTTTCTTTTCATATTACATTTATCTTTGCATATAAGATATACATAAAGAAAAATGTAAAACGTAGCGAAACATGGAGAACATAACTATAGAATCATAACATTTTCATAACAAGAATTTAAACTTTGCTTAGTTAAACATACCTAAGCCGTAGGATGAGGTCGATTAATAGATGCAAGATGGCATGGAGTGCCTTTAAATATTTCATTTTTTTCTAATTTTTAATTTCCCACATTGTAGTAAAAAAAAATAAATTTTTTTAATAAACGAAATACGTTAAGTCTACAGAATCGACTAAACTCGTTCTCTGATTACACGCTGTAACACCCCGACCCGCATGGATCGAAACGTTACAAGACTACTTTAGTCGTAAACTTAATAATTTACGATACCTTTAGTGGAAAGTACAAAAATTTATTTAAGAAATTAATTCAAGACTTATTTAATTCTAAACAACATCATTTCAATACTAGAACCAAATAAAAAAAATGTTTTTAGAATGATTTCCATGCATGTATCCATTTATTGATGTGAAATTCTAGGTAGAAAATAAAAATGAATGTTGATGTTTCGCTTTCTATCTCAAACAGCAATAGTCAAAAATAAATTCGTTTGCATAGCTACCGACTCCGAAATTTCATGAAATTTTATAGTAAAGTAGGAAACTCTTTATACTATGACATATCCAAAATCAATTTCCGTCGGCAACATATGAGGTAAAAAATATTTTTCAAAACCTCGCAACGACACAGTTTGGAAGGTAACCTAACGCAGTTTACTTAAAGTGATGGGTTAATACCCTAAATAGTCATCGAACTTTGCCAAAACGAGAAAAATGGGATTGACAACGGTCAATCGGTCGGAACCGATGATCAATCAATGGCGGTCGACCGAAAAACCCGATGATCCAAAATTGGACAGTTTGGAATTCGGGCTTTTTTGTCCAACAACTATATTTTTATAATTCGAACTCCCAAAAAGTTGTGAATTTTTCTCTGAAAATATGTTATCTTTTTGCATTCAATGTGAGGCCATTCAAGTGCATTAAAGAGAGAAATATTTTGAGAATCTCTTTAAACATATATTGCATTTATTTCTTCTACTTATTCATGTTGAAAAACCTTGATTGATTGAATCAAATTTTTAAATCATCTTATTCATCAAAGTTTCTTATATCTTTTTTAGTACTTAATCTATTACTATCATTCATAAAAGAGAAATATATTTTGAGAAAATATTTGAATTTATATTGCATCTATTTCTTAGACTTCTTTGTATCAAAAAGTTTGATTGATTGAATTGAACTTTTAAATCATTCACATTCATCAAAGTTTTCTCATCTAACATTTGAATTTTATTCATTACTATGTTGAAGTGTTACTCTCTCTTGACATTTAATTTATTTGTATCATTTATTAAGAGAGAAGTTTCATTGTAAAATCATTACTTCAAACTTGTGGGTTATTTCGAAATCCCTTGAAAGCTCAATATTGTATCGGTGCTTTTGTTTGTAAATCATCAAAAGTATTGTAAGGATTTTGATTGCACCATAAGTTAATCAATATAGTGAAAAACTCTTGCTCGTGACGAAAAGCTTACAAACGGAGGACGTAAATCATTGGTTTGGATTGAACCTATATAATTATATCGTTTGCATTATCTCTACCGTTTACTTATTTTTATTTGCTTACTATTATTACTTAATTGATCAACATGTTTGTGATTTACTTAATTTGAAATTATTGTTTGAAAATTTTTCAAAAACAAATTCTCTTCATCTTGGTTAGTCGTTCTTGAGCTATCAATTGGTATCAGAGGAATGTACTTATTTTGAAATTAATATTTTATAATTTTAAGCAATTACCAACCCCTATTTTAAAAATCTTGAAGGACATTCAACAAATCTCCCTCATTTCTTTAGTGGTACTCATTATAACTATTGAAATGTCGAAATGATGATATACATTCAGTCAATAGATTATAATATTTGGGAGGCTATTGAATTTGGTCCTTATGTACCTACAAAAATTAGTAAGGTTGATGGTAAATCGGATCAAACTATTTCAAAACCTAGAGAAAAGTACGTTGAAAGGGATAAACGAAAATATCTTTAAATGGTAGAGGAAAAAGTCTACATTATTATGTTTTTAGGTAAAAAAATAAATTTAATTGTATTAGCACATGTGATTCTGCTTTTAATATTTGGCATGCTTTAGAAGTCACTCACGTGGGTACTAGCAAAGTGAAATAAACTAAAATAAATCTTTGGATTAAAGACTTTGGAATTTTCTTTATGAAATAAAATAAACCCGTTAATATTATTACTCGTTTTACCGATATTGTTAATGATCTCAAAAGGTTTTGATTGAAAATTTACTAATGGTAAACTTGTAAGTAAAATGTATAGATCCTTCTTGGAGGATTGGAGTTCCTTGATGATGTTGATAGAAAACACAAAAGATTTCAACACATATCTATTGGAGGAGCTCTATGGAATATTGATGACATATGAACTAAATTATGTCAAGACAAAGGAGAAAACAAGAAAAAGTAAATAAGAGGAAACGAACGAGGCTCCTAAACGCCAAATTGCTTTAAAATCAACAATTTATGAAAGCTTATCAAACATGAGTGATGAAGAACTTGTTAATATAGTTTTTCTTGTTAAGAAATGGATAGGCTTCCACAACAATCATCGATTCCAAAAGAAAGAAGATACAGGTGAAGAAAAGAGTAAAAATGTAGTTTGATATGATTGCGACAAACCCAATCACAAGAGAACTAAAAGTCCTAACAAGAAGAGATTCATAAACAAGAAAGCACTCCAAGAAATATGGGATGAAAGTGATGATGACAACCATGAAGAAGGTGAGAGTCAAGAGGAAGTTGTCAACATGTGCTTCATAGCTATCAAAAACGAGGTAAACACAAATGACAATTTTTCATATGGTGAATTATCTACCTCATTTGATGAATGTCTTGAAGAATTTGAAAAACTTGCTCTCAAATACTATATTCTAAAAAAAAAAAAAAATTCTTTATTGGAGAATGAGGTAAAGAAACTTTTGAAAACTCAAAATGATTTTGAAAAAGAAAAAGTCGATTACGATTATTTAATTAAAGAGAATTCATCTTGAAAAGAAAATATTTTAAACTTGACTAAAGTTGTTTACAAATTTATTCGAGGCAAGAAAAATTTTGATCTAATGTTTGGTGAACAAAAATGCATATTTTATAAAGGAGAAATGGATACATATCATTTTTGAAACAAAAGTTGCTTAAAAAGTTCTTTGTTAGAGCATCTACTTCCCCTCTTCCGAATGCCACATGTTGTTTTTTCAATAAAACTTAACATGTAGTTTTTAATTGTTCTATCAAAAAAGAGATTACACTTTGAAGGCAACTAGTGGATTCAAAAGTCTACTAATACTAACTACCAAGGACCTAAAGTTGTATGGGTACCAAAAAAAAATTGAATTATTTTTGTATGTACTAAAGAAAATAAAGAGTAAATGGTTCTTGGATAGTGGATGCTCAAAGCACATGAACGGAGATCAAGCTTTATCAACATGCTCCAAAAAGAATGATGGAGGTCATGTCATTTTTGCAGACAATCATTGGCATTGAAAAGATTGGTAATCATTCATCTCCCTTTATTAAAGTGTTCTCTTTGTAGATAACCTTAAATATAATTGGCTTAGCATTAGTTAATTATGTGATAAAGGTTATCATATCAAATTTTATTCTTCTTAGTGCCTTATTGTGAATGTTACATAAAAAGAGGTAATGTTTATAGGAAGTCAAAGTAAAGATGCTTATGTTATAAACATTGAATATGAAAGTAAAACAAAATGTTTATCAAGTTTTAAAGATGATACTTAGTTGTCGCATAGAAGATTAGGTCATGCTAGGATGGACCTATTTTCAAAAATCTTCAAAATTAGTTTTGTTAAAGGTTTGGCAAATTTGAAATTTGAGAAAGATAAAATTTGTGATGTAAGTCAATTTGGAAAATAAGTGAAGAGCTCTTTCAAATTAAAACAACTTTCATCAACTATAAGACATTTACAACTTCTCGACATGGAACTTTTTGGATCATCTAGAACCACAAGCTTAAGTGACGAACATTATGCTTTCGTCATTGTTGATGACTTTTCTAGATTTACCTGGGTCTTATTTTTGAACTTGAAATATGAAGCTTTACATGCATTAAAATATTTTTGTAAAAATGTTCAAAATGAAAAGAAAAACACTATTACTACCATTAGGAGTGATCATAGTGGAGAATTTGACAATATTGTATTTGATAATTTTTGCAATGATAATAGTCGTAAACATAATTTCTCGACTCCTATAACTTCTCAACAAAATGGTAGAGTAGAATGGAAGAATAACTTATTGCAAGAAATGACTTGGTCTGTGTTAAATGAAAATGATTTACCAAAATACTTTTGGATAGAAGCCTTTAACACCCCACACTATTGTGAATAGAGTCTTAGTTAGTTGAAAGAAAACAAAAATTCCTTATAAACTTTGGAAAAAATAGAGTTCCCAATATCAGTTACTTCAAAGTATTTGGTTAAAAATATTTTATCTTAAACACAAAAGAAAATTTAATTCAAAATTTGATAATGAAAATTTTCTTAGATATTCATTTACAGTAAAACTTATCGAGCTTTCAACAAAAGAAATTTTGCTGTTGAAGAATCCATACATGTAATATTTGATAATAATGTAGGTTTGAAGATTCCTTTTGAGCAAATGAACAACCAAAATCAAAACAAGGAAGATCCAAAAATCTTGAAGATCAACATGATGAAGAGGTAAATGTACAACAAGATGAAGTAGAATCTATCGAACTACAAATTCATTCATCTTTACATAAGGAATGAAGGTTTGCCCTTTCTTATCCAAAGTAGCTTATCACTGGTGATCCATCCAAAGTCAAACTAACTACATCATGGACATGCTCAAAAAGTTTGAAATGAAAGAGTTGAAGCTAATGAGTCTTCAATCCAATTGGACAAAGACGATCAAAGTACTTCCGTAAACAAAACAAAATATCGAGGTATGATCAGATCATTTCTTTACTTAACCGCTAGTAGACCGGTTATTATATTAAGTGTGTGTTTATGTGTGAGATTTCAATCTAAACCTAAAGATTCACACCTTAGAACTGTTAAAAGAATTCTTATATATCGTAGTGACACTAGAACATTAGGTCTTTGGTATATTAAGGGCACTCATATTGATTTAGTTAGCTATTCAGTTATCGATTGGGCCGGTTGTACAATTAATAGTAAGAGTACTAATGAAACTTGTCACTTTTTAGGCTTTGCACTCGTATCATGGTTTAATAAGGAACAAAATTTCATTGTATTGTCTACCGTCGAAGCCGAATATATTCCAGCCGCTAGTTGTTGTGCACAAATTTTATGGATGAAATAAATTCTAAGTGATTATCATTTATCTTTCAATCATATACCTATCACGTGTGATAACACTAGTCCAACTTATCAAAAAATCCCGTCTTGCACAATCAAACCAAGCATATTGATATTAAACATCATTTTCTAAGAGATCATGTGCAAAAAATGGATATTGCACTAGAATTTGTTAATACTGAAATACAATTGGTTGATATTTTCACCAAGCCTCTTGAACTTGACAAATTTTCATATATTAAAAGAGGTTTGGGCATTATCTATGAAATTGACATTTGTGGCTAAATCATGTTCATACTAATTGCTTTTATAATTGATTCCATGTGCATCATTGATTAAAATTTACTTAACATACTGAAATTCATAATTTCCATCTTTCTATAATTTTCGGATGACTGTCGGTCAAATGAAAAGTAGAACTTGCGTTGCAAGTTCTATCAGTCGACCCTAACTGCAAACCGATCGATTAAAAAATCGCTTTCTTTTGTCCATCTCATCACTCATGCTTTGATTAGTATTTTGTTATAAAGTGATGATTATCCTCTTGTTTAAACTTCTATATATTTGAGAGAAAATATTATTCCTTCATATGGTTGATTTAAAGTTTTGATCATATATATTGTACTCTTGCTCTCATATGTGCTATCTTTTTGCTTATGCCAAAGGGGAAAAACGAGTGAAACA
Source organism: Fraxinus anomala (assembly GCA_903798345.1). Taxonomy (NCBI): domain Eukaryota; kingdom Viridiplantae; phylum Streptophyta; class Magnoliopsida; order Lamiales; family Oleaceae; genus Fraxinus; species Fraxinus anomala. The sequence continues at coordinate 8,274 of CAIGRN010168176.1, read as the reverse complement.
TTATGCTTTAAATGATAATATGCTTTGAATGATCAAATGATATACTATCAATCATCTATTATTTGATATGCTTTGACTGAATGACGATTCGTAAAAGATAATGGAAATATATATTAAAATTGAGATTTTTATTCCTTATCCCTTATTGACTTGTCACATCATCTTAACTCGTTTGAAGTTAATAACCCAAATGGTCATTGAACTTTGCAAAAAGTCTGCAAAAGGTTTCACTAAACTTTAAAATTCATCTCATTCATCACTAAACTTTGCAAAAAGTTTCCCAGAGGATCACTAATTCAGTGATCCTCTGGAAAACCTTTTGCAAAGTTCAGTGACCCTGTGGAAATTTTTTACAAAATTTAGTGATGAATGCGGTAGTTTTTAAAGTTCAATGATCCCGTGTAAACCTTTTGAAAAGTTCAGTGATGACTTGGGTGATTTTTAAAGTTCAGTGACCATGTAAAAATTTTTGGCAAAGTTCAGTGACCATTTGGGTTATTAACCCTCTTGTTTGTTATGGTCAAAAAGGGTAAAACTGTTAACCTATGGTTGATTATAACCTTAAATTTTTTATTATAAGAAACAAATTAATCTTGTTTACTAACAAATTGAATTTAAGTAATCATTAGTGCGGCAATGGACCTCAATATGACCTGACCCACAGTGACTTGAAACAATGAGCACCGATCCTTATACAATATTGATCTTTAAGGGATTTTAACACGACACACACTTTATCAAAGTGATTTTACAATGGAATTCCTCTTTTGATAAATAATCAAACAAGTTAAGTACTAAGTGAGGCTAACACTTCAATGAATAGTAATAAATGATAGCTCAAGTGTTAGATGAAAAATTTTGATGAACATGATAGTCAAAAATTAGATTCAATCAATTTAAGATGAAAAAGAAATAAATGCAATGTAGGTTCAAAAAAATCTTCTCAAAATATAATAATTGTAATAAATTAAGTACTAAGAGAGAAATGAGAAATGTTGATGAACATGATGATTTTACAAGTTTGATTCAATCAATCAAAGTTTTCATTATGAAGAAGTAGAAATTTTTATGCAATGTAAATGTAAAGATTTTCTTTAAAAATATATCTCTCTTTTAAGATTGATATAAATAAGTTAAATACAAAGAGAAATGAAAAACTTTGATGAAAGAAATGATTCAAAAAGTTTGATTCAACAATCAAAATTTTTGTTAGGAAGAAATAAATGTAAAAATGTAAGGTCAAAAAAGATATTTTACAAATATATTTCACAAGAAAACTCTCTTTTAGTTGTTTATGAATGCATAGTGAAGTTGTATTTATAGCAGTCAAAACGTCTAAAGTTTCTGCCATACTAGACGTCCGCCACTGAATCAGACGACTAAACTAGCCAATGTGAGTCAGAAATCAGAACGGTTAAAAAAATGACTGTTGGCGAACCGGACGTCCACCGGTCAATCGGACGTTCAATTGACTTTAACTTTGACTTTTTTTAAAAAAAATTTAGACTTTTGAAGAAGTAACATTGTAAAAAAATTTTAAAATATCAAGTTGAAAACCTTTGAAAATTAATTTTTTTATGCAAGTGTTTTTGTAAAATAATGTTTCCGTGCATAAAGCGATTTTTGAGTTTTGATCATTTATTACTAAATATAAAAGTATTAATACAATTATATTTGAACTAAGAAGTCTAGTTTTTTTTATCTTGCTTCGAAGTTTGCATCTTAGACTTCTCGTCTTGATCTTTCTGTGATGACGTCTCTCATGCTCTTAATCTTATTTTTTTCTTGTTGTTTGTAAATAAGCTCTCGTCTCAAATGATTTGATTTGAATGCTTAACTTCCACTTTGATTTTCATTTCGAGACCGATTTATATGTTGATTTTGGCAATGCTTGATTGATTTTAATATTGAACTATTATCACTCAAAATCAATTGTTATAAACAATATTAATCTGGTTTGTTATGATCAAAACATTAATGATGAAATTAATCATGGGTCAACACGAAAATGAGAATCCATTTCCACAAGTTACAAGTATTGTCATGAAGACTCTGAAAACCAGAATCCTTTTCCATAAGTTACAAGTAACTTGACGTAATGGATTCTTCATTTTCGGAGACTTGATTTTTAAAAAGATAAGCAATCTTTGTTTTCATTAAAGATGTAAAGAACATTCTGATTGAGTAAATAATTTTAGTTCCACGATTCTTTTTCAATGAGGTATGGGTTCACCTGCTTTCTTCTCTATACAAATTTGATTGCATGGAAAAGGAAACAAGTGAAACCATACTTCATTAGAAAAAGACTTGCAAAACAAAAACTCTTGATTCAATCAAGATGTTTGGCAATTGAGATTTAAAATTTTGAAATTAGATTTGAATTTTGTTTAAAAAATCTTTTTTTTTTTTTTTTTTTGAAAACCCTCATTTTATTTAGGTTTCGGATAAACTATTTAATTTTCAAGCAGATGGAGTCAAAATTGTACACGAACAAATTGTTGCATGTAAATTTTTTGAAAAATCAAAATATTATTAAGAAAATAAAAAAAACTTTGATTATATGATGAAATTAAATATCATTTACCCAATTACATGCAATTTTCTTATACAAATGTTGCATTAAGAAATGTGCGTCTTGCCAATCCTTTACTAACATCAATGCTTCAAGAATATCTTCTTTGAGTCAGTTCTTTACCTCAGATAGAGTCCTCTTACTTGCACTAAAAGTTGCCTCTGAAGCTACAATGTTAATTGAAAGTGTTAGTAGATCTTTTGCGATGACAAAAATGACATGGTATTTTTCGCTCATTCTTTCACAAAAATCCAAGTAAATCAAATTGTATAGTATCAATGGGTTCTACATTCCTAAGTGTTTGAAGATTAAAATATTTAACTAATTCAACAAGCATTCCCATAGGACCTGCGTCTAAAGTCGAATTACATACAAGAGACATATTAGAAGAATCTCGCGCTTCATATCTTTCATACCTAATGCCTTCAAATAAGAATAAAAGTTATATGTCATCGTCTTGAAGAGTAGTATAACGGGTGGATATAGTGGGTGTTCGACTTATATTTGCACCCAAGTGTTGTGCCTACGTCTCATACATTGAAGTTAACATGTTTTCTAAATTCTAATAAGTGATAGGTGCATCAAAATTTAAACAATTTCTTATTTTATTATTCATATATTTACAGTCTCTTAAATTGTACTTGGGGTCCATTACACTTGCCAAAAGAAATAACATTGGTACGTCTTCCCAATATTTTAAGAACTTTAATTCCATAGAAAATACTATATCAAGAAAATTTGGATCATTTTTATACATTTGAAAACATTTTGCAATGATGTAAAGACGTTCAAGAACTCTTGAATTAGTGGGATAGTATACCCCATATAAGATATTTGTGGAATCATAAAAGTTTGTCAAAAATTTTTTAACTTTAAAGGCTAATTCCTAGTCGAATCAATCAAAACAGAATCATCGGCGTTTCTTACATACCTAGAGTTAAAAAATTCAGCGACTAAATGTTAATAATCTTCACATGATTTTTTGGAATCTTAGCCAACTTGTGAACAAAGTTTGTCAAATGCTTGTTTCCTACTTGGTAATATGGTTATATAAACTAGTTCATCTCTAAGTCTATCAATTTGATTCTTAATATTTTGCATACCATCTTGCATAATTAAATTAAAAATATGACAAATACAATGAACATGAAACAAAAAATCACCAAAATCAAGATTAAGTATTATACAAAGTTTATCTATAACAGACTTGTTAACACTAGCATTTTCAAATGTAAAATAATGAATTTTACTTTCATATTTACATTCCCTAATAATTTGCAAGATAGAATAAAAATATTATTAACATTAAGATGATAGTCAATTATCTTAAAGCAATAATAATTTATGCATAATCTAAAGTAGGTCCATGTAGTGTGCAGTTACTGCTAGATAATATTTTTTTATTAATAACTTCCCACACATCTGAAGTCAACGATATAACACAACCATATTTATTTAAATCACTAATCAACTCATTTTTAGTTCTAAGAAAATAATCAATAGTATCGCTACGAAAAATTGTTTCTACATGCCCCTTTGTACCTTGATTGAAGATATTCATTCAAAATGTTGTGAAATGCTCATTGTCCACTATGCTCAACGACAACTCCACATCGGCAATGAACTTCACAATTTCATCATGAGTTCTTTCCTTTGAGTACATCCATGTACTTAGTGTTGAAGAATCGCTACTGGAAGAAAGAGTACCAAAGGCTAGTTACGTTTGAGATTGACCAACAAGCCCTTGTTTGGTCATACATTTATCACAGTGACAGTTGAGGTGGGTAGTTCCAATACCCTTTTGCCATCCTAATCGGGTTTGACGGTATTTATGCACTGCCTTATACTCTGCAATTCTTTCGATGGTATGACCGATAAAAATCAATTTAAAGTGTTCCCAACACTTTGTAATTGTTTCCCTTTTGCTTCCCTCTTGTATCAAGAATTTGTGGATTGGATTCGCAGACATCTTCATCTATTTCATCCAAATCAATTGAATTACTATTTCCATGTGTATCGTCAATGCTCATTTTCATCAAATCGTCGGGGATGAGGACGTCATTGAGACCAATAAATTCATTAGAAAATTGAGAATGGGCATCATAGGTTATTGGCCACCGAACAAACCCTCAACGAAATCATGATGATCCATTATTATGTAATAGAAATATAGAATGTAGATTATAATGTAGATAATAAAGATGAATTGTATAAATTGAATAATGGATAGTATAGAGAATGAATTAAGAGAAGATAATGAAGGTATGTGCATGTAATGTAATTGTAGAGAGTAGAAGAATTGAAGAATAATGAAAGAATTATTGTAGAACGTAGAGAGAGTAGAGAGATTGTTGAACTTCTTGTGAAACAAATGGTGAAGTTTTGAGATATTTATAGGAAATAAAAAATAAAAAATTCGGAGATCGTTGGAGGCCAACGGTCGTTTTCAAATAAGTTTGTAACCGTTTTTTCAAATGGTTACAAACTTTAAAAATGACCAAACTGTTACTGTTAAAGGGGAGCCACGAGCTTTGGCTCTGGCTCATTGAGCCTACCCACAAGCCTGGCATGTGGGCTCTTCCACAAGCTAGGCTCGCCAAATTGGCAAGCTGAGCTTGGCCTTCCACAGGTTAAGCCGACGAGCTATTAAGCTTAATTGTCACCACAAGTGATCATAGTCTTCAAAGCATTAAATGATAAATTGATCGATCATCGTCAAAAGATCATAATCAATACTATCATTACAAATTGAACTCACAAAAAAGATCAAGATTGAAGTTAACCATTCAATACAAACCCTTCAAGACAAGTGCTTAAAAGTCAAACGTCTAAAATATATCAAGACAAGAGCCCATGAGGCAAACTTCAAGGAAAGATAAAAAAAACTAGACTTTTAAATTCAAATGTAAAAATATTAATACTTTGATTTTTAGCAATAAATGATTAAATTTCAAAAAATATTTTATGCACTGAAAGCTATTTTGATTATTATTTGCATAAAATGTTTTAATTAAAGGTAGGATTGATTTTGAAGATAATATTTGAACTTAGATCATATTGTTAAAACATCACTTACCTTGAAAACCCAGTTAAAAATTATATCCTAAAGTCCACATTTTTCAAAATATTTGAATCGGATCAAACAGGACTAAAACGATAAAAATCGACTGGATGGGGGTCAACCAATCGGAACCGGTGGCGATTGATTGGAAAACCCGATGGTTCAAAATTTAACTGTTCTGACTTCTAACTTTTTTCTCCAACAATTATATTTTGGTCATCCAGACTTGTGGCGATCTACCAGACCCTCATCTAAACTCTCAAAAAGTTTTGCAATTTTTTCTCTATAAATAGGTTCTTTTTTTGCATCTAATGTGAAGTCGTTCAAGTGCATTAAAGAGAGAAAATTTAAGGAAAAAATTCTTAAGCTTACATTGTATTTACTTCTTCTTCTTATTCATGTTGAAAAAAAATTGATTGATTGAATCAAACTTTTAAATTACTATTCATCAAAGTTTCTTATCTCTCTCTTGATACTTAACTTATTATTATTATTTATAAAAGAGAGATATATTTTGAGCAAATCTTTGAACTTATATTGCATTTATTTCTTCTACTTCTTTATATTTCATCACATTTATCAAAGTTTTCTCATACAACACTTTAACTGCTATTCATTGATATTCATTTAAGTGTTAGTCTCTCTTGGTATTTAATTTATTTGTATCATTTATTAAGAAATAAATACCATTGCTTTATACTTGTGGGTCATATTGAGATCCTTTGAAAGTTCAATATTGTATAAGAATCAGTGCTCCTCTTGTAAGTCACCGTGTGAGTCATATTAGAGTCCCTTAAAATCTCAATATTAAGATCGATACTTCTTGTTTATAAGTCATTGAAAGTATTGTAAGGGTTTAAATTGTACCATAAGTCAATTAATACAGTGAAAATGCCTTGTTTGTGATGGGGAACTTGGTAATGGAGGACAATGATAATTGGTTTTGATCAAACCTCCACAATTATATCGTTTGCACAATCTCTACTCTTTTATTTATTTGCTTACAATTATTACTTAATCAATCAACGTGTTTGTGATTTACTTAATTTGAAATTATCGTTTGAAAAAGTTTCAAAAACCAATTCACCCCTCTCTTTATTAATAATTATTGGGTTATCAAGAATTGCATTTAGATCTAAACATAAAATTGAAATTTTGTTGAGTTACCATGCTTAATGGAGTTTCTAAATCTAGACAATCACTATATAATATCTATTTTTCTCTATCAAATCATCTCGACGAAGTCCTTATCAATTTGCATTAGAAATGAATTGTCTTAAACACGTTATATTTTACTTATATGACACTATTTTTTAATTAATTCACAAATACTATTGGAGATTTGTTTGATTACTTAAATGAATAAATTAAAAGCCCTGAAGTTTGGTCTTATTGAAGATATTTCCACAATAAATAACAAAAAAATAAAAAAGAAATATAAATAGTTAAAAAATTATAAACTAGAAAGAAAGAGAGAAAAAATATAGAAGTTAATATATTTGTGTGTATTTTATTGACAACAAATGCCCATATTTATAGATATAAATAGAGCTATAAGGTTATAATCGTCATTTACAAATACTATTTTATATACAGTACTTTCCATTGAATGACTATTTACAGAATTACTGCATCGTTAAACACTGTTTGAAAAAAAAACTTTATGGAACAAAATACCAAACAAGGGAAAATAGAAGAATAAAAATAATTTTGAAGTAATAAATTATTGTTTTGTTAAAATCTTGTCAAGCAATTCAATGGGACAAAAATTTGAGCAAAGTAAATAGAGTGCAGTTACTCTTCCTAATTTTAATTAATGAACATTTTTGTATCATGTCATCCATATCTTGTAAGCCAATGACTTCAATATTACAATTCTAGTGAATTAGTTCATGTTATCTTATTATAGCCTTCAAACAATATCTTCTTCATACAAGATATTTATCTTTTAGTCATCATGATATTCGTTGAAAAATATATTTTGTTGTTGCTCTTCTTGAGAGTTTCATATACAATTTGCAATATATAAGAATATTATTTTGAGGGTAGATATCTCGTAGATTATGGGCATTCAATACATAAAGAATATGCCTCGTTTACACCCTATTGAAGTATATTATTCATTTGAATATGATACAAAATTGTTTCAGTAAAACTTTGCCAGGAAAATTCAATAGGACAAAACCTTGATCAAGGAAAAAAGAGTACACCGCATATTTACTTGTTAATATCACTTGAATTATATGCTTCATACATATTACATCCTTCAAGAATAGTATTCATAGTCATGTCAGATGAGTAGACTATAATGACATTTATAATAAATTTATACATTACTAGGATAACAAGATATAGACTTTTAATTACATCTTCCACAGTATATTTAATTTATTTACATAAGTTTTTACGAAATTTATTATGTTAAGAGTTGTGCAGTGCATATTACGACTTTGTTTGTCTCATTTTCATTCCGCATAAGCATACATCTTTAGGTGTTTGAACTGCAAGTTCAAAAAATTTAGATTTCTCTAGCAAGTTCCGTTTTGTTAGGATTGCGTCCTTTTATTTGGGCAATCATTTATTCAATCGACATGTTTCGATGAATTTATTTCAATATTCTCGCTATTCATAATATGAAGCG
>CAIGRN010168166.1:0-30737 GCA_903798345.1 Fraxinus anomala | reverse complement strand
GTGTGTGTGTTTTTTTTTTTGTTTTTTTCATTTTCAAAATATATTATCAAATAAAATAAGAATAAAATTCCTTTGTTGTTTATTCTCACCGCACAACTGCCTTTCTTCAATGCACTAGGCCACTCTTTATGGCTACTATTCCTACAAATGTCAACTTCCCATGTGAGAGTGAGAATAAGCAAAAATCCCAACAAAGCCAATTGAATGGCAATAAGACGACTTATCCTAATCACAAATTATTGTCCATCACACAAATAAACTATAATCTATTTTTAAAAAAATAAATCATAAATCAAACATGTACACAACAAAAATATGAACAAAGAAGTATAAAAATAGTGAAATATGCAATACTAAACAATCGCGAAACAATTAATCCAAGCCATACAAATTTATAGATTCTTAATTGAGGCTTTTGAAATTTGGAGACGAATGGAGAAGTGTGAAACAACGGGATTGATATGAAGAATTGATGGATTATTGAAAAATGACTTTTCATCTCATTATTAAACTTATTTGATTCGTAAGTAAGGCATATTAGAGCTTATAATTTAATTATGGACAATACTTAAATTTTTATACTCTTAAAATGAACTAACATAAAAAAATATTAATTATATACATAACTATTTAGTATCAAGAAATTGCAGTTCATATTGAACTCATTCTATTTGACTAAAAATGAAAAGTTATATTGTAAAAAATAATCATTTCAGATAACAAAAAAATGTACATTACAGCGTAAGCTATGAATATATCAAGTTCAATTGTCACGCATTCCAAAAAAAATTTAAAAATTACTTAAGTTTGTAAACAATGCACGAAAATAAAAGTTCAGATTGTAAATGATGAACGCTTGATTCATCAACTTATACCACAATTCTAACTTTTGATTCATAGAAAGCTCAAATTACAAAGATTAACATGTTCTTACATCTAAATACAATAATCTGATATGAGACGAATGTAGAAAAGTAGGAGCCAATCTTGATTTAGCCCTTGTTTGAACTATTTTTTCTACATACTCATTGACATAATAAAATATTTTACATATAAACCCAAATTTATTTTTTATTTTTTAACCACACATTTTCCTAAAAATCATTATTCAAAATATTATTTTTCCTAAATAATGACTATAGCTAAAATATCTTCTATTATTATAATATAAACTATTTTATGAATTAATGTATTTAATAGGAAATGAACGTGACACCTAACTATTGTAAGAATAATAAAAAAATGAATATAAAAAATGAAAATGCATGAATTAATGAAAATTATGAAGATTGAACAAGTGTGTTTTAGATTTAAAAAAAATTAAGGAATAAAATGGGAAATTCAATGTTTCTCATTTATTCATATTTTTTATATATTGTAGATTGATGAATAATTATAGAATGTAAATTCTGCTACTACCGATGTTAAACGCACATTAATTTAGATAATATTATTATTCAATTCATATTCCAGTCTAATCTCAAAATACAGTCGTAGAAAATATAAGATAGTCTTAAATTTATTTGCATCCACCTGTTCTGCGGATTAACATATATCTAGGTACGGAATTCTTTTTTTTTTTCTTTTGATCCACCTGTAAATGTAAGAAAATATACTGACAATTTTTAATATCCTCAGACTTTCCCCTTTTTGTTTTGTTCTTAACTAAATTTATCGTTGACTCAAGATTTCTCTCCGCCTGCCAAATAAGAACACTACAAGAATTCCCTCATATTCTTCAAATGTTAAAGTGATTATTTTTGTAATAATTGCATATTCTTCATTAATTGAGGGAAAGGAATCGATTCTGCTTCTGGGTTTTTCTTGATTTTTGATATTTTACTCCCTATGCATGTGTGAAGAAGCCATGATTTGGCAAGTCGAGCTGGTTTCAAGAAAGTGAATTTAAGTGATTTTTGCTCCTTTTAGTTTACTAGATTGTATTTAGATGGGTAGGATAAAGAAGAGAAACTTTGACTTGAATGAGGCAGTGGAATTCTTGAACAAATTGTGGGTTGAAAAGCCTCTACTTCCTTTGGTAATTCCAGTTTTGTTAGTTGTTTGGGCAATTGAGAAGTGGTTCTTTTCTCTCTCAAATTGGGTTGCTCTTGCTCTTTCTGTATGGGTTACTATTCAGGTAATTTCAAGAACCCTTTCGAAATTTTCTTGATCATTCTTGTGCCTATTCCTTGCTGGAAATGCAAACACAGTAAATCTTACTCTCTGTGTAATATTCTCAAACAAGTTATACACACTTGAAACGATATGCTTTGTTCCACTTATGTTCTCTTGATTTAGTTACATCATAAATTTCATATTTTTATGCTGCTTTTTCGTCCTCTGATCTTGTAAATACTAATCTATTTTAAATTCCAAAATTTCGAATATTGCAGTACTTTTAAGTGGAATTGAAATTTGACAGCTTATTCATTAAATCTGAGAACTCAAATAAATTGATTTCATTGATTTCCTTACTTATCTTTTGGCTTTAATAGCTTAAGAGTAGCAATAAATTGATTTTATTAGGTCGATCAGTTAATGTAGCTATAATCAACTTGACAGCAAAAAATTATTCATGCAGTTGATTTGAAATTGGTTGGGAATAAAGATTATTCTTTTCCTATTCAAAAAGCAATGAAAATGTGGTACTAGTATCTTTTATACTTAGCCCTTGTTTGTTAAGAAAATGAGTTCTGGAATAGTGAATTTTTGAAAAATGTGTGGTAGAAAAAAAAATTTGGTTTACGGGCAAAATATTTTGCCAAAATGAGTTAGTTTGAGAAAAAAGAGTTCCGAAATAATGGTTGACAAACATGGGCTATTACAGTCCAAAACATTTTTCTTGTGCCCAAAATTTTAATTTCATGTTCCTACAAAAATATTCATTCATCTTGTGGTTTCACAATCTTTAATGTGCCCAAAAGTTTTATTCCCCAAATTTATTGAGGAAACTGAATAAAGTATGCGGCTAAAGACATTCTCTATTGAATATTCTTTAAAAGATCAAAATGAGGGAACTGAATAACATCTGTGAAAGATAACATTTGTAGAGGATACTGTGTTTTTCTGTTTCAAATTTAGACAGAAAATAAGGTAGTTGTGAGCATGAGTAGCCTAAAACTGAAAAATTCATTCGCCAGTGCCATCATTTGTTTCATCACGTATTTTCCTGTTTCAAATTCCTTCTTTTGATGGGGCTGCATACTTTGAGTAGAATGAAAGGATAATTCTGATACCTGTAACATGAGATGTGGATTTTCTTTCTTGTTCAGTATGGAAGTTATCAACGTCGAAATTTAGTGGAAGATTTGAATAAGAAATGGATGCAAGTGACGCTACAGAATTCGGTAATTATTCTCTCATGTTCATTGTATCATATACATGTCAAAGTTTTAGGTTGAATACCGTTCCCGTTTCAGGGCCTCTTCCATTAAATAGAAAATGACATACATCCTAAATATGGTAAGTATAATTACAATAATATACAATCAACTATGTATGTAATTATGGTAGATGAATATTGCGTAATCTTCTCCAATCTCATTGACATCCCCCCTCAAATTGGATGATCAAGAAGCATCAATTTGCAAACAAGAAACTGATGTCGCTTTCTCGTCCCTAAGGTTGCTATGTAAGAAAGCATTCTTGACATCCATCTGTTATAAAGACCATCCCCAGGAAGCAGCTACAGCTAGTAGAGTCCGAACCGTTATCATTTTGGCAACAAGAGCAAAGGTCTCCTCATAATCCACGCCATATTCTTAAAGATTTCCAAAAGCCACCAACCAAGCTTTATAGCGCTCTAACAACCCATCAAAGCGGAATTCAACAAAATATACCAATTTACACCCAATAGGTCTGATGCTAGAAGGACAAAGAACAATATCCCATATGTGATTCTCTTGGAAAGCCTAAAGTTCTTCTTGCATAGCTTTCTCCTAACATGGTTGGTTAATTGTATGAGAATGAGAAATATGAACTATAATATGAGATAAAGTTGTAGAGTAACCATACCAATTAAGAGGGCGAGTAATGCGAGTGGATCGCCTTAAGTGTAATAAAGTCTGGAACGGGATTAGGGTCGGGAAAGGGAGGTAGGGCTGGGGGCCTTTGTCTCTGACATACCACTCCAAGCTTAAAACGTTCAATAGATCGAGAGTCATCCTCTGTTAACAAGCGAAGCTAAATCAGAGGAGTCCACAACATGTTGTTGGAAGTAATATTGATTAAAAAAAAACGCATTTTGAAAAGTGATTAGCAACAACATCATAACAAACAAAACCTTTCTGTTCAATACTGTAACCCATAAAAGCACATCGTATAGATCGAGCAACAAGCTTGTGACCTTCATGACGAGGCAGATGAACACAACAAACACCCAAAAGTATGTAACATGTCATAACTAGGGTGTGTACCATACAGCCGGAAATGAGGCGAGTCAAAGTCCAAATGCTGAGCAGGAAATCGATTAATTAGGTGTACGGTTGTGGAGAGAGCTTCGATCCAAAATCTAGGGAGATCCGAAGATTCCAAAAGTAACACTCGAACATCATCTAGTAAGTGACTATTCTTTCTTTCGACGACCACATTCTGTTGAGGAGTGTATGGATAAGAGCTTTGAGAGAAAATACCATTTTTTTGCAAGAAAGTCTGACAATCACAAGACATATATTCCCCTCCATTGTTAGACCTTAGAATTTGAATGCGAGCAGAGAACTGTATCTCAATGTAAGCTACAAAAGTTCTAAGAGTAGTACAGACCTCACTTTTAGAACGAAAAAATTATATCCAAGTGTAACGACTGAAATCATCAATAAAAGTAACAAAATATTTATACTGAGCATGTGAAGATATGGGTGTTAATCCCAAACGCCTCTATGAATAATTTCAAAACATTTATCAACAAGACTGCCTTGAGTGAGAAATGAAAGAGTTTTACTTTTCCCAAGTTTACAAGTATTACAATCAATATTCAAATTGAAGAACTGAGACTGATCTTTATTACCCAAAAAATTACATTTAAAGTGTGGACACCCTAGTCTTTTATGCCAAATTTCATGATTACATCCAACAGTAATACAAGCTAAAGACATAGCAATAGGAATAGTAAACTGTAATGGAAATAATATTTTGACTTCAGGCCTCTTTGGGATTACCTTCCTCGACCTCTGATCCTGCACAATAAAATCAGTAGGAGAGAAACACATCATAATTATTATCAGCCAATTGACCAACTGAAATCAAGTTTGTTGATAAGTCCGGAGACATAAAAACATTATCAAAGCAAGACACAATATCAGAAATAGCAGTGATATGAAGAGTACTGCCATTAGCAATCTGAATGTGTTGTGTGCCAGTATAGCGTCGAGGTTATGTAAGGAATCAAAACTACATGTTATGTGATTTGATGCCCTGAATCAACAAACTAAGGCGAAGAAACAACATGACCCTTACCTTGTAAGCCCAAGGCAGAGAAGGCGGAAACAATCATCCATTGTACCATTTTTGGTGCAAAAACAGGTTAACTGATGCTCGCTTGTGAGAGTGCCAAAGTAGTACTTTGAACATGGGCCTGAAATGCATTAGCATGTCAATTTGTAAGTCATGTGGGACAGTCCTTGATGATATGCCTTGGTTGCTTACAGTAATTGCAAACTTTCTGAGGATAGTTATAAGCAATATGATCGTATCCTTTGGAGTGAAAACACTGAAGTTTACCCTTCTACTGTCCTTGGGCAGCATATGCAACGTTGACCAGAAATTTGCGCTAATACGAGTTGGGTAGCCAGTCGTTGCTCTTCACGCAAATGTTCACCTAGACATACATCCAATAAAGAAACCGGATCACTATTTAATAAACCTGCTCGAACCACTTCAAATTCGGGTCGTAATTTCATAAGAAACTGATCCCGTCTACTAACCTCTTGAACCTGTTGAAGTGTTGATAAGGCCGCTGTAGGGACCTTACCATGAATTATGTCAGAGTACTCACTTCACAAGTTCAAAAATCCAGAATAATATTGCTCAATAGTAAGATTGCCTCGAGTGTAATTGGCAATCTCTAACTCCAATTGAAATCTTCGTGCATTATTGTCCTGATAATAAATACGCTTTAAATACTCCCATATCTCCTTTGCAGTCGTGAATGAAAGTAAATTATTCATCATGTGTGCCTCCATAGACCCAAAAATTCAAGAAATAATACGAGCATCATTTGTTTCCCGTGCACTGAGATCCTTAGCATCTTGAGGTGCTTTAGAGGACCCATCAATATAACCCCAAAGCTTTTCCCTTTTAAAAACATCTTAATCTGGAACTCCCATGTGGAATAATTCTTTCCTGTGAATTTAACACAAAATGCTTCCACCGACATATCGCCTTACTCAACAATTCAAATAAAATTGGCCCACAAAAAAAAAATCCACTAAATGAAACCGGCCCCACACAAAAGTAAAATTCGCCAAATAAAATTGACCCACCTAAAGTAAAGTCCGGCAAAAAAAACTGGCCCACACAAATTAAAATCCGCCAAATAAAACTGGCGCACACGACCACATGCACGACCCACACATGAAACAGCCCACCACAGGAAATTAACTTTCATAGCCCAATAAAATACTTTGAAATATCAAAGCCCAAGTTACACCAATTCAGGAGCACCAAAATCTACGTTTACTAGACAAAATTAATTCGTTGACACAGTAAATCGCCGACAGATTGACGTTACCACCGAGTTGATCAGAGAATCAACTGCAACCAAACAGGTCCACGATATCCCATAATCAAATAGAAAACTCGGCAAACACAGTGACATCGAACGCACCAAAATCACGTGTCTATGATACAGAGACATTGAAACCACAAGAAATCCACGCTGTTCAGAAGGAGATGAAGTCGCCGACCTGAAATTGGTCAACCCAGATTCTCAAACCAAAGCTGTCGACAAGGAGTTGATCAACCCAAAGCGAAATCAAAGTCGAAACCTCCAATTACACTGTTGATCGGAGCAAGACCAAAGGAAGTTAAAGATTCAACTATGGATTCGAGAGGTAGATTTTGATGCCGTGTCAAAGTTTTAGGCTGAATATCCCGTTTCGGTCTCTTCCATCAAATAGAAAATTACATCCCAAGTACAATTACAATAATTTACAATCAATTATGTGTGTAATTATGGTAGATGAATATTGCGTAATCTTCTCCAATCTCATTGACAATACATATATATATAATTATCTCTCTCTCTCTCTCTCTCTCTCTCTCTCTCTCACACACACACACACACAAACACACACACACAAGCATATTTTGTTTATTTGGATGTCAACATTTTGCTCTGCTTGTGTATATGCAGCAAGTAACCCCTTTAGAACAGTGTGAATGGTTGAACAAGTTATTGCTGGATTTATGGCCAAATTATATAAGCCCAAAGCTTTCTTCAAGATTCTCATCTATTGTTGAGGTAACTATTCAATTCTCCTAAATTTATGGACCGGTTTTACTGTTCTATTTTCATGGATGTGTACACGCACTTGTTATGTAACATTTTCAGAAAATCCATCATGCTTTAATTAGGCTAAAATAGAGTACTATAAATGCCATTCCGTAGTATGCTAGTATAACCAATATTGTGAATTCGCTTTGCATCAAACCCACTCGTTTTACTTTAGCCTTTAAAGATCGTCAATGGCAGAACATAATTCTCCCTTAGCTAATAAAACTCAAAACACTTGTTCCATCTCCTAAAGGTATCAAGACCATCGTTTGCATGTGGGTTTATCATTTTTAATCTCTCTCTCTCTTGAACAATTATGTACATTGGAGGATAAAAGTAAGCTGTTACTTCTATCTCTAATGCTTTATTGTCTTCCCCTTCTAAATGTGCAGAGACGCTTGAAGCATCGAAAACCAATGTTGATCGTAAGTTTTCCTTTTTTCATCTACATCATGTTACGGATTTGTTGCCTACTGTTAATTTTGAAGTATTAAAATGATAGCTGATAAAATGCAAATATTTCTATAGGAGAAGATTGAGTTACAAGGATTTTCACTAGGTTCCCGTCCTCCTATATTAGGACTTCATGGAATTCGCTGGGCAACTTCAGGCAATCAGGTTTGGTTTCTGTGTTAGTTGTAATTTGATGTGTTAGTTCACATTCTTCAAGTTGAACAACATATTCGAACTTTGAACAAAAAAGATTAAGTGCTTGTTTGGTAGTATTTTTAAGTGCTTATAAATTGTGGGTTCTATAGAATGTGAGGATAAAATGTAGTTTGACCAACTACTAAGCACTTCTAAGCTTTGCCAAACATAGAGTAATACTTCTTTTTATCTGAAAAGTGCCTAATAGACATCGCTCCATTTACGTAAGTGTATATATATTATGGATATGATATGCTTTAAGAGATACACAGATGTCTGAAAGAAGAAAAAATCTTGAAAAGAAGAAGCTGGTTGAGTGAAGTCACTAGACCGGATAACTAAGGGTTTGTTTGGAAGATATTTTTTGAAATCATTTTTTTCCAAAATAATTTTCAATCACACATTTTATGGGACTCATAACTTTCCCCACTTTTTAACCACACATTCCCCAAAAAAACCATTTCTCACTTGAAAAAATCTCTCCAAAACTAACTCTAGATACAGAAAGGTAGAAATATGATCCACCTCATAATAAAGATAGGATAAAATGTAAATTTCAGATTAAGGTACAATATTTTAGTATACATGTGCAGACTCAACGTATAATTTGTAGATAGCACTATTTCAATGCTAGATCTGATAAGAAAGCAGTTTATTAGCTATTCGCCTCCGTTCTTGGCTGTTAAATATCTATGGGGTCTGTTATTATACTCAGGTAGGAGGCGTCTCATTCATTGTGAAAATGGAGAACCAATGCTTTTATCTCATGCCTTCTGCAGACTTGTTAGTTTATTTCGTATTACGTTAATGTGTTACATTTCTTGTTTTCATTCATCTATCATGCTGATTGTATCTGTGATTTGAGCTCGTTAAATACTTGACTAATTCCTATGATTGTGCATATATGATCCTCAAATCCCTTGTCTCGTTCTTTTATTTCCATGGACAATATATAACTGACACTTCATATGAAAACAGCAAATTATGCGTTTGGGTTTTGACTGGGACACAACTGAAATAAATATCATGTTGTCTGCTAAGATGGCAAAGCCATTAACAGGAACAGCTCGGATCGTCGTAAATAGCATCCACGTCAAGGGTGATGTATGTACCATATGTTATCTTATTTTCTCATTATTTTTTGGACTAATGTTTGGGAAAATATCATCTCTCATCAATACTTCATGTTGATTACTTTAATAAAATTATGTTTATATTTGGGATATCAGTTTAATTATATGGATTTTGTTTATCTATTTAGTTGATCACTGTTAAGTTGTTACTTAGCTCCACTCTGCATGGAAGTGCATGCTGTTCATAGTGATGACTATACTTTAGGAAATCTAAATTAAGAATCATTGGCAATATATGAGAAGTACTACCTCTAATTGATTCCTTCTTTTCTTTATTTTGAATGTTCTGTCAATTCAGCTTCTACCACCAATAATTTAACTATTGCAGTTTCACTATTGCCCTATGCCCCAGTACATCACTAGATTACTACCCCTTTTAGAAAGTTATTTGATTCTCACTATTTACGATGCACTTTTTTGTGCTATTTCTTGAGCTGCAAAATTTTGTTATATTGAAAGCTCTAAGATTTCCCTGCAGGCATTGTTTATTAGATATAAGTTGAGCAGAAAAATCAAAGATTAGAGAGCTTCATTCTACTTAACTATGAGGATGATATTTTATGTACTCCTGTTCTATATATTTGTCACATATTTGAGTTCGAAAACTTCTGAAAATATTGCATAGTTTGTATCCTTTTTCGTAACTTTGAAATTGTTATGCTGTGAAATAATAATGTGAAACTTCTGTTTTACAGCTTCTTGTGATGCCAATTCTAGATGGAAAAGCTATTCTGTACTCATTTGTATCGACTCCAGATGTGAGAATTGTTGTTGCTTTTGGGAGTGGCGGAAGCCAATCTCTACCTGCAACAGAACTACCAGGCGTTTCGTCATGGCTGGTAATGGTCCTCATTTTATTACATTTTGGATTTTCATAAAAAAACAATATTCAATTTTAAGTAGCAACCACATTTCTTATTTCTATTTTAATTCATCTGTACCGTTTTCTCACATTATAATTAGATATCACTGATATTGGAGACAACACAGTTGATGAAATAACCAGCTTTGTAATTGATAAAATATCTTTGTGAATCCTTCTGAAATATTTTGTTTCTCATTTTTTAAGCACTAGATTTGCCACCTCAATAAAAATAAACAGTACTTTTGTCCCTATTCTGGAGCAGAACTAGCAAGCTTTATCTGTGATTTTCGAATAAGGGGAAAAGAGTAGTTAACACGAGGAATTCCTTTTCGCGGACTTAATTTCTGGCTAAAGTTTGGCATGGTTAAGGATGATTTTGTGAAGGAAGTGGCTAAAGTGAGTTTTGGGGGCTGTTTTGGGAGTTGATAAACAGTGACTAAAAATAATGGACCATGGACAATACTCTTAATAATTTAACAGCTTTTTAATACAAAATAGTAAAGGCGACTAACTCTTAATGTGGTAAAACTTGTTCTGAATCTAACTAATCGTGGAGTTCCTTATTTTTCCTTCTTTTCGTGCATATGATCCACATAATATTCATTCCCCGTTTTCACTTATATCATTTGCAGGTTAAACTTGCCACTGATACGCTAAGTAAGAGAATGGTTGAACCTCGCCGCCAGTGTCTTCCTTTGCCAGCCTCAGACTTACAAAAGAATGCTGTCGGTGGTGTACTATATATCACAGTTCTCTCTGCTAGAAAAATCTGTGGGAGCAGTTGGAAGGGCAGCCCCTCCAGAAGACAAAAGTGTTCGGAAATAGATTCTTGTGAAGAGGATCAACTTGAGAAGAAAAAGCTGCAGACATTTGTGGAGATTGAACTCGGAGAATTGACAAGGAGAACAAATGTGAGAACAGGATCTTATCCTACTTGGGACTCAACATTCAATATGATCTTACATGACGATGCAGGAATTCTTAGATTCCATTTGTATGAATGTACTCCTGCCAGTGTGAAATATGACTACCTTACGAGCTGTGAAATTAAGGTACAGTCTTTTGTTGCTAGTTCTCTCCAATTTGAGGTTATGCAATGTGATTTAGAATGTTCGAGTTTTGATGGTTTCAGTTTGATGCAATTTTGACACGACAAGTTTGAGTTATTAGTAAAGGATTATGCAAAAACTTTGTTCTGTATTGGGGAAAAACTGAACAATTGTATGTCTAATTCATGTTTCCTATTGCCTTAGAGAGGGTACATCGTAGATTAACTTTCTGAAGAAGATTAGGTTCCCAGCATTTGATATTGTGTTAGCTTGTTTCGACACTTTCTAACATGATCTCTCCCACCTAATCAATACAGATGAGATATGCTCAGGATGACTCAACCATATTTTGGGCGACGGGAGCTGATTCCACCGTGATTGCCGAGCGTGCTGAGTTATGTGGAAAAGAAATTGAAATGACTGTTCCATTTGCTGGGGTTAATTTAGGGGAGGTATGTTTTATCCATTTTCTTGTGGATTGCTAGCTGTTCCATTTGAGGGGGTTAATTTAGGGGAGGTAAGTTTTATCCATTTTCTCGTGGATCGCTAACCACTGAGGCTATATAAATCTAAATGTCCGTTTTCCCTTTCTATACATTATTTTCTGAATTTAGACCATCCATATTGGTAAATAAGACAGCTGCTGTTAAGATATCAAATAGAAAGTGCGTATGAATCTGGTCAGGGCGATATTAGGCGTCAGGGCTTGTAATGTACTGAACCACCTTTCCAGCAGTAATTGAAGAAATTGATATTTGGATGTCTTAGTAGTAATATCCATTCAAATTCACCC
Organism: Fraxinus anomala; assembly: GCA_903798345.1. NCBI lineage: Eukaryota > Viridiplantae > Streptophyta > Magnoliopsida > Lamiales > Oleaceae > Fraxinus > Fraxinus anomala. The sequence goes on along the minus strand of CAIGRN010168166.1, from coordinate 18,757 downwards.
ATTGTAATTGGTGGAAACTAATTGATGTTTTTAGATTGTTCAATAATCCATTAAATTAAATGGATCTTAATAAGGTCTAATGACATCCAAAAACAATCAGTTAGTTGAATACAACAATTTATATCTTGTTATTATATGCAAGTAGCTGAAGTGTAATTTATCATGACTCTCTTCTCGTACTTGGATCCTCCATTACTGCTCCAACAGTGGCATAATGCACTTTAAGCTTCACCGATTGTAAATGCACATGAATGTCTTTGTGTCTTCTGTAGTCTCTTATTACTGCCATGGCACCACCTGCAGCCCAATCTGCACACCCACCAAACAACACCAAAGCCTCGAACCCCCCAACCCTGGGCACCCCACTATTAATGCACTCCAAGATAACCTTCTCTGATGCAATGAACGAATCCACTTCTTCTATGATCACTATGCAACCACAGCTGCCACATACACCTATCACTTTGCCACCAGATTGGTGCTGTTTCTTTTTATTACAACTTCTACGAATGCAACTCAATAATGTAAACAAAAAATTTCTGAGTTGTATAACTCTTTTTGCATCATATATTCATACCCGTATTAAAAAAATCTATATTATTGAACTATTTTGCCGATAAATAAACCTTCTTTGTTTAAAACCACCTTGCAGTTGACGGTGAAGCTTGTATTGAAAGAGTGGCAATTTGCAGATGGTTCACACAGCTTGACTAATTTCAATCTGAGCTCTCGGCATTCACTAGACAGGGAATCAAACTTTATCTCAAAAACTGGGAGGAAAATTTGCATAACTGTGGTTGAAGGGAAGGACCTTATTGTGAAGGACAAAATTGGGAAATCTGGTCCTTACATTAAATTGTATTATGGGAAGGTATAGATCTCATTTTCTTCATTTGTGTGCATCTTACTGTCATTTAAAATTTTCATTCATCCTTTCTAATCGAATGAAACTTTGGTCCAATACCTTTAATTTGAATATATGTTGGTGAGACCTGTTAATGTATTAAACAGTCATATATGTTGTATATGGATATGTGGAAGCACTAATATGTATGTACTTAGTCGAACTCCATCGATGTGTATATATATTCGCAGGCTTCCAAAAGAACCAAAACTGTCTCATATACTTCAAATCCAGCCTGGAATCAGAAGTTCGAATTTGATGAAATAGGAGGAGGTGAATATTTAAAGATAAAGTGTTACCAAGAAGAAACATTTGGAGACGAGAGCATTGGTAGTGCACGAGTTAATTTGGAAGGTCTTATAGAAGGTTCGATAAGAGATGTATGTATTCCCCTCGAAAGAGTGAATTCTGGAGAGCTGCGACTTCAAATTGAAGCAGTGAGAGTTGAAGATGATGAAGGAACTAAGGTATGCTTATTTTAAATGATTTGGGATGTGAAATTTTTAAGCATCCATTCAAGCATGTTTCGCTAAGCTTAAAAATAAGTAAAAACTTTTTGCTTCTAAAACTTAGTCGACCCCGAGCTTAGACTGATAGGAAGATTCCATTATGATTTAATGTTGTTCACCGTCTAATAGGAAGCTAGTGAAATCTTTATAATGATTATTTGTGTGTTTTGGCATTCTTCAGGGTTCACATGCAAGTTCAGGTAATGGTTGGATTGAACTTGTTCTGATCGAAGCGAGAGATCTTTTTGCTGCTGATCTCAGAGGAACAAGTGATCCATATGTGAGAGTACACTACGGAAACTTGAAGAGAAGTACAAAGGTCAGACGTGTGTAACTAATGCATATCCTTTCTTCAGCTTTCTTGTAGTTTATCACTTCTTTTGGCATCAACTTACTTTGGCATGACCTTGCAGGTTATATATAAAACACTGAATCCGAAATGGCATCAGACTTTAGAATTTCCCGATGATGGTAGTATCCTCGAGTTGCATGTAAAAGATCATAACGCACTGTTGCCCACATCAAAAATAGGGGATTGTGTAGTCGAATATCAACTGTTGCCTCCCAATCAGATGGCTGACAAATGGATACCACTTCAAGGAGTAAAACGGGGCGAGATCCATATTCAAATTACACGAAAAATCCCTGAATTGGAGAAGAAACCAAGCTCGGACTCTAAATTGTCCCCAGCTAAAATGCACCATCTAATTTCTAATCAGGTTACCACCATCACCATATCTTGTGCTCTGTTTAGCATGGATTTTGAAAAGCCAAAAGCTTCTCTTAATACTAAGCTGCTGCTTTTGGACCTATTTGGGTAGTTTTCTGGAAATACTTTGTCTAATTAGAAGGATTTTTAGAGGAAGGTGATCCAATATGACTTTCTCCGAAAGCTTTTTTACTAAAAGCAAAAGCAGAAGTTATCCCAAATAGGCCCTTAGTAAATGATGATCAAGTCTTCTTTTCTAATATAATATCTCATATTCGATGTTGGATTTGATCAGATGAAGGATATGATGATCAAGCTTCAGTCGTTGGTAGACGATGACGATTTTGAAGGAGTTTCAAAATCATTAAGTGAGCTCGAAAGTCTGCACGAAACTCAAACAGCGTACATGGTTCAGCTTGAGACAGAGCAGGAGCTTCTTCTCAACAAGATAAACGAGCTCGGACAGGAAATAATTAACTCATCACCTTCCTTGAGCAGAAGAGTTACCATTCCTTGACAAAACTTGTTCATTTTTTTTCTCCTATTATGGGATTTTTAAAAAATTTATGTAGAAGGTAATAAAATCTTGAACACACGAACTCTTGAAGCCTTGTAACTGTATCATGTTAGCATATATGTGGATGAGTATATATGTACCACATCTAGATAACTGCTCCAAAAGGTGTTATATTATACATATCCTGATATTTTCGCAATTTTTTTTTTTAGATCTCCCCAGGACATTTTTTTTACCCAATAAAAAGGAAAAAAAATGTTAAACTTTCGATGCTCAAAAAGAAAATAGAAATCATGATTGTCTTAATGGGATGCACCAAAAGCATATATGTGCAAATGGTCCCCAACCAAAGGCCCTCATGTGGAATCAGAATATAACCTTTCGATCTTGGCACTGACATCCCCATGTGTACGTTTAAGGGTGTAAGTTATCCTTTTAGATGATTACAATTTTTTTTGGGAAGGCCGGCTACTTAATGGAGAACGAAAGAAAGGAAAGAACTCTTTGACCAATATCACCAGTAGGATGAGAGAGACTGGAAGATACCTATTTTCAATTAGAGCTGCGACTAATGATTTGTCATTGATACAACGTTAAGGTAAATGAGTCTGAACCTTGCTTGAACGTGAGATAGAGTTTCAGTTCCATCTTAATTAGAGAAGCTTTATAAACTAGACTTGAATATATCCACAAATATTCGTGTATATGATTTCGAGTAACCAAGTATTCCATTGGAACCTTTAGTAGTTTGTTGTGGCCACTTTTGTAAATATTCGTATTAAGATTCCATCATTTACTAACCTTTTCAATCTCACTATGGAGAAGTATTGCATATCCCAATCTCCTAAGCCAAAGTTTAGAGGAGATTGTCTAGCTTTCTTGATTTGCCATTCCTTTGCTAAGAAATAGAGTAAATATCGTACATTTCTAGAAGACAATAAAGATACATTCTAACACTCAATTAGTAGCCATGATGCTTAAGTCGGTTCCTTGGCTCACTATAGTTGCAAAGACTTTCTTATACGCATGCCTCCGGAACACAAAATGAAGAATTTGATCAAACATCTTACAGTATGAGTTGACGATAATCATGTAATAGGTGCATGAAAGTATTAAACTCGTGTCGAATTAGAACCTATGCTTTCAATCTTGGCATTGACGCTCTCATATGAACGTTTAGGTGCGCAATTTGTCCACTTAAGACTGATTCCGATAAAAAAAGAATTATTTTATGTTTTTGTGAATTATAATTTTATTTTTCTTTTTCGTGTTAGTTACAATTTGACAAATTGGAGGGCGGGAGTATAAATATGGAGAGTAAATAACAATCCAAAAATATCCAATTTTTTTTTTTTTTTTTTTTTAACTTTCGCCCCCCTACTATCTTATCTTCTCGACCAGTCCAACTACTAGCACAAACTTAGCAAAAACTGCTGCCGGAAATGGCACTTTCGACGGCGAAATTAACAGAACTTCCACTTTCCCCGCGCTTTTTCTCCACACTCCCTTTTTCTTGCCGGAAAACAAACCCATTTTCTCATTTACTCTTTAAACACTTTTCTTCTTCCCTCCGCTCCACCCCGTCTACAAAAGTTACAAAAATCCCTTCCCAAAAACCCCATAACTCCCATTCTTCTTCTTGGCTTAATAAATGGCCTTCCCCTCCTACTCCTGCCTCGCCTTCCCCTCCTCTTAAACAGGGTTCCAAGAAACCTGACCCGAATTCGGATAAAACTCATGTTGGAACTACCGCCATCGAGCGAATTGTACTTCGGTTGCGAAATCTTGGGTTAGGGTCGGATGATGAAGAAGATGATGAGGACGGTGATATAAATTCAAGTTTGAATTTGGATTTTAATGATTCGGAGAGGTTGTTAGATGGGGAAGAAAAGCTGGGGGATTTGTTGAAGAGAGATTGGGTGAGGCCTGATACAATTTTGCTCGAAAATGAAGATGATGAGGATGATGCGTTGTTGCCATGGGAGAGGGGTGTGAATGAGGAGGAGGAAGTGGAGGAGGAGAAAGGAGGAGTTAATAGAAGGGTGGTGAGGACCCCGACTTTAGCGGAGTTGACAATAGAGGACGAGGAGTTGAGGAGGCTGAGGAGGATGGGGATAACTTTAAGGGAGAGGATAAATGTGCCTAAAGCTGGGATCACTGGTGAAGTTCTTGAGAAGATTCATGATAAGTGGAGGAAGTGTGAGCTGGTGAGGTTGAAATTTCACGAGGTGCTAGCCCATGATATGAAGACTGCCCACGAGATAGTTGAGGTTGGTGCTTTCTGAATGTTGAAACTTTAATCACGTAATTATGATTTTTCGACAAGATTGTTGCTTTTAGTATCAATCTAGTTCTTTGGATTTTTGTGGATATTGTTTTTGTTGTTTCTATCATAATAGTACTGCATATCAAGTACTCTTAGTGAGATTTGAACCTTGTAATTCATTCTTTGTAGATTCAGGAGATAATGTTTATCAATTGCAGCATGTCAAATAATATTAGTGATAGGCATGAGTAATTGAGCCCAATGTAAAACAATGTATACAAATATCATGTCTCTTGTAGTGCTTTGTCCAATTTTCAGCTGGAACTTGAACTTTGTATTTATATCTTGGGTTTATACAGCAACATGTTGTGTAAACAAGAAGTTTTATTCTAATCACGGTTGCACGAAGTCATGTTGTATAATTAGAATAAATTATGTGCTTATTTGGTAGTGCTTTTAAGTGTTTATAAGTTGTGGATTTTATGGAGTGTGTGGATAATAAGTAGGTATTATGGTGTGGGTTTCATGAAATATGTGTATAAAAATTATGTTGGATCTGCTTAAATTATTATTTAAATTTTGTCAAACATGACATGTGTATTAAAATGGAGTTGAACATAAATTCAGAAACTGCATTTCCTTAGGTCTCTATTGTTGTCGTTGCTTGTTACCATTTAGTTTGTGTGTTGCTTGTTATACCTTTTGCTTAGGAGTTTGTTGTATGCCTTAACTTTTGAAGTTTTCCAAACTTAAGCTGAACGGATGATTGTGAGAGTAGGAATGTAGTGTAGTCTTCGGTGGAAGAAATATTGGATTGACTTTGGTCATGGGCTTCATCTCGTCATAAGAGTTCTAGTATATATGAATTGGAGTCCATGATGCATTAATGACAATGATTAACTTTAAATGATCAAATCTGCTTTTTGAGAAACATATAGAATGTGTACTAACCGAACAATATTGAGATTGGTTAGGATTACATTATGGCAGGATTAGTCACCCAGGCAAACAACTTTCCTGGGGGTGTATTCATTTGGAACTTTTAAATACTTTTGAAGATTTAAAAAGTCCAGGTGTATTCGATTGAGACTCTTGAAAACTCTCTAAAAGTTTAGGTGTATTTAATTGAGATTTTTATAGGCTTTTAAAAAGTCTTTAAAAGTGACGGGGTATTCAATTGAAATTTTTTAAAAGTTTCTATAAGCCATGCGGTATTCAAATAAACATTGACTTTTGGAAAATTTTCTACACACTAGACTTCTGGATATTTTTTGGTGTAAATTGCAAATCTCAAAGAAAATATCTCATACACTCTGAGATTTGTGAAAATTTCAGAGCAAAAAAAAAAAACGTCTTTTTTTCTTTCAATTATAGGATTTTTTTCATATATCTTCAATTCATTTGCTGTAATCAATTTATGATTATTCTATATATACATAATTACTTTTGAATTGAAATTATATGCAATTGTTTCAAAACGTAGAATTCCATGTAATCGATCTAATTTTTTTTTTTGGTTAAGAACAATTTGTATACTTAGAATTTATGTTAATTTCATGAAATGTTTTTGGTTATGTTCTTAGAAATTGACGTAACAGTTTTTCATTATTTTATTTGCGCCAAAATTGAATTACTGGGCCGTGACTAGCGACTTTACCCAAGAAAATTTTGTGGGCATAATGGTTCTCGAAAATGTTAATTAGGTAGTAAGAAAGATTGTAATTTTTCAGGTCTATAATGAATTTGTAAGATGAAAAGTTTTTAAAAGTCTTTAATCAAAATCTATAGGAATCTATGAAAAACTTTTATTAATTCTTACCAAATCCATAGAAGTCACTTAAAAGTCCATAATATTCACAAAAGTCACCCACTTAAAAAAGTTTATAGAAGCCTTTAAAAGTCCTAGTTGAATACACCCCCCCCTTAGTGTTACAAGAAAGGGAAAATAAAAAATGTGAGACATGACCGTTTAAACTCTTCATTAAAAAAAAATGATGGATACAGGATTTGTTTCTTGATCTATTATTGAAATGTGAAAATAATATTTTAAAAATAGGAGTTCAGATGTTTGATGTGACGTCTTTAATTGAACCGATGAAAGGTTCTGCATATTAAAATCATTACTATCAGATTAATCCTGCTCCATTGTAATGAGGTCCAAGTTGTTTAAATACGGTTTACATTAGAAATAGTTGGAAATGAGTGTTGTATAAATAGGTAGTACTTATAGGTCCTACGAAACATGCGAGTAAATAGTGATTTGACCGTTGATGAACAAATTATAATGGTAGCCAAACATGGGGTTAGTTTCTCATTGCTGATGTATCCTCTTGTTTCAGTTGAACAAGTAGAAATACACGTGGAATAAATAAATACTAACCACTTTCTCTCATCAGCGCCGAACAAGAGGGCTAGTTATATGGAGGTCTGGAAGTGTTATGGTGGTGTTTAGAGGAATTAACTATGAAGGTCCTATTTCAAAACCTCAAAGGATGACTGGTGAAGGTGATGCTGTTTTTGTTCCTAATGTTTCCTCCCCTGACAATTCGGTTGTAAGGAGTAGCAATGATGTTAGTTCAGTTTCTGAGAAGAGCTACCCAGTTCTCTCTGGCCGTGCTGAAAGTATGACTGAAGAAGAAGCTGAATACAATAACCTACTAGATGGTTTAGGGCCACGTTTTGAAGATTGGTGGGGTACAGGAGTACTTCCTGTTGATGCTGATTTACTTCCTCAGTCTATTCCGGGATATAAAACACCTTTTAGGCTTCTCCCCACTGGAATGCGTTCACGACTAACCAATGCAGAGATGACTAACTTAAGGAAGATCGCTAAATCTCTTCCTTGTCATTTTGCTCTTGGTATGTTAAACACCTGTTATATACTTTTGATTTCTTCATTTATGTATTTTGACATCAATTCTTCTGGTTATCATCACAGGAAGAAATAGACACCATCAAGGTTTAGCAAAAGCCATAATTAAGCTTTGGGAGAAAAGTTTAGTTGTAAAAATTGCTGTAAAGCGTGGAATCCAGAATACAAACAACAAAATAATGGCTGAAGAAATAAAGGTGATGATTTTTTTGCTCAATATGTGAGATATATTTCTCTTATCCTCACTATTTTGTGTTGGTCAGCTGCAATTCATATTTCTGTGCAATGTCAGTTTGACAGGGCTGCAATCTTAAGATGGGTGACTTTGCTTTTTACAAATTCCATTGAAGTGGTTTACCTGAAAATCTAGCTTGTTACTTGTTTTGATTTACTCATTTTCTTTAGTCACAATGTTGCAAGTCCTATTTGGCGTTATGCGCTTTCTTTTTATAGAGATGCATTTCAGAAGGTTGGAAGATTATGGCATATGTTATTGGACTTCTGTTTCTATCAGTTCTGAAAGTGCTTTCAGTTCTATTGCATCTCTGGACAGTAGCTGTCACATAATTTACAGTGTCAGTGATATAATTATGCCCCAGTTTGGTTTAGCTAAAAATCAGTTTTTAGTAAATTTTGATAAAAAATGTGGGTGAAAAGTTGATAAAAGTTGTAGGTACCATGATATGTGTGGTTGAAAATGAATTTGGAGGAAAAATTAGTTATGAAAAATTGGGGCCAACAAGGGCTATAAGCATAGAATACATTAAAATGAATTTGGATGTGCATGAGGGAGGAGCTTTTACTCAAATTGCTATTGTTATTTCACTGTAGCATGACGAGACAACCATTTAATAGGTTTTCAATATCCTGGAATAACTTTTTAAGTTTTTAGCTATTGATGTTATAGGTGGTCAACTTCTATGTTTGGTTTAAATCTCATTTCATTCTTACACGCTCGTTTCTGTTCTTTTTCCTGTCTGTGGTAGACATTAACAGGGGGAGTCCTGCTGCTGAGAAACAAATACTACATAGTTATATACCGGGGAAAGGATTTTCTTTCACCTACTGTGGCTGCTGCTTTAGCCGAAAGACAGGAAAGGACAAAGCAGATACAAGACGTCGAAGAGCAAGTTAGAAGCGGACCAGCAGAAGCAGTGTCTGTTGTTGAAGATGAAGGAGCCCTTGCGGGTACTTTGGCAGAGTTTTATGAGGCCCAGGCCCGGTGGGGAAGAGATATGTCTGCTGAGGAACATGAAAAGATGAAAGAAGAAGCATCCAGAGCTAGCACTATGAAAGTGATCAAACGACTTGAACATAAAATAGCCATTGTAAGAAATAATAAAGCCAAAATCTTTCTGTCATGCATTTGCAATTTCGAATTTAGATCAAAGGTGTAAATAGGTCGAAACAATCCAGGTATTAAAGACTCAATGTCATAACACTGTTCTTTAAAAGTTAGTAACAAGCTCAAATTATGGGATCGAGAGAGTATTTCTCATGCATTTGCAAGATTCATAGTTTAAGTTTTAATATGAGGAAAATAACCCTGGATATTGTCCAAAAGCTTCTCCCATAGTCCTTTTGATTCTTCAGTGACCAAATTGGGCCGATAGCCAGTTATCTTTGTTTCTATTACGCTTAAATTTGTCATAATTGTTTTGCACCTATACAATTGTTCAATCTCATCTTCACGTAATATTCAATTACTACTTTGCAATAAAAGGTTTATCCCTGGTCGATAAGAGGTGTTTGATCAGTTTGATTTTTTCTATATAGACATTAGGAGTTTTTTCTGTATTTAGCTTTTCATGTTGGTTCACCTTATTTATTTTGGTCATTAACTGAATACACAAACAGTCTCAGGCTAAGAAGCTCAAGGCAGAGAGCCTGCTATCTAAAATAATAGCATCTTGGGTTCCATCTGGTCCTTCGGATGACCAGGAAACAATCACAGATGAGGAAAGAGTTATGTTTCGTCGGGTTGGATTAAGAATGAAAGCATACTTACCACTCGGTGAGTAATCATCATCATAGAGTACTATGCAAAAGAACTTATTTCATTAAGTGTATGTTCTGTATTGTTTAGGCAAAAAAGGAGTGCGTATATTTCTATTACTAGAAGAGAGACACTGTTTCATTATTGTTATCTACCAGGCATTCGTGGCATTTTTGATGGTGTTATTGAGAACATGCATCTACACTGGAAACATAGAGAGCTTGTGAAGTTGATATCAAAGGAGAAAGAACTTGCTTTTGTTGAAGAAACTGCAAGACTGTTGGAATATGAGAGCAGTGGAATTCTAGTGGCAATAGAAAGAGTCCCAAAAGGTTATGCTTTAGTTTACTATCGTGGCAAGAATTATCGCCGACCAATCACTTTGAGACCAAGAAACCTTTTAACGAAGGCAAAAGCACTGAAACGTAGAGTGGCCTTGCAGCGATACGAGGTTTGTTGATTCTTTACATTCCAATTTTAATTCAAATAAACAATGATCTTGATAATAAATGAAAGTTGATTTAGATTATTTGAATGCCTAGTTGACGAAGCTGTCTTTGACATTAATGTGTAGGCTCTCAGTCAGCACATATCTGAACTGGAGAAAACCATAGGGCAAACAAAGCAACAAATAGTAAGTGATCATTCTTTGCACGATTAATTTCAAAGCAAAATGACTCGAGATAGTGGTGCCTCATGATTTTGTTGATTAATCATGTAGTGCCAGTTAATTTAGCCAAAACTCTTACATCCTCCATTTTTCATGTGTCATCCCTGCATGTTTAAAGAGTTTAGTGACTCGAACCTGTTTTAGCTGTCTGAACAGTTTTTTTATGATATCTTCTGACCTGATTTACGTGTTGATCGTTATGTTAATTTTTCTTACAACTCCCCCTTTTCTTCTCTGAGGAAGCTCACCAACTTTTCCAATAATTTGCTGCGGGCTTATTTGATTTCCTTTGGTACCTACTTATGAGCATGTTTAGCCAAGCGTAAAAAAAGTAAAATATGCTTCAAAATTCTATAACATTTTTGGCAAAAAAGAAAAATGTAATTTAGTTTAAAAGCTTTCTTTTTAGAAGTTTTTACTTTTCTCAAGTACTTTTACCTTTCTTTCCTTTTCTTTTAAGTACTTTTACTTTTCTTTTTGAGTTCAGTGAAACGTCCTCTATCTCAGTTTATCGTAGAAATTGTGGTTTCTTGGTGCTATAGACGAATAGATCTTCCTCTTATCGGCACCTCTATGTTGAAGACATCCTTCAAGAAATATAAATAAGAATACCCAAAAATGAAAAATATCTGCGATGTTTGTATTTGTGCACCCGTCGTACTAATGGAGAAGGCCTTATCTTGAAGATTATTGCTGATTTTTATTTTTTTATTTTTTTTCCTACCATAACCATCATTGTTAGGCTTTATCATCATTTTCAATATTCTTAATAGGGTGATTCAAAACATCTGGAGAAGAGCGAGCTCTGGAATTCAGAGGATGACGGCCAATTTAATTGTGCTTCTGAATCAAACCAAGTGAGGGACCCTTTTTTTATGTGTGATTTTACTTTGTACACAATGAAAACATTTCTGAGGATGATCGCTTGAAGGGCTTAACTCACAATTAAGAAGGGAGTATATTTTTTGCTTGCTTGGTCATACTTTTAAGTGTTTATAAGTTGTGGGACCTACGGAATATGTGGATAGTAAGTTGTGGGTCTTAAATGTGGGGATAAAAAAAGTATGTTTTGACTAGCTTAATTTTTTTTTTTTTTTTTAAAAGCTTTGCCAAACATGCACTTCATATACATGATACTTTGGAGAGTGATTAACGAACAGAGCTTGTCAATAGTACAAACTGAATTATATTCTATTTCGTATGCGCAGAGTGAAGATGAAGCTTCATGGATGGGTTCTGGTGGCAATGAAGATGAAGACAATTGGGAAGACTATGGAGATTCCAAGTTACCTAGTGTTGAAGAGTATGATGAAATTCCTTCATGTAAAATGGGATAAAAACAGTTTGTAACAATGCTTTTAAGTTACTAAATGCATTATTTCCCAGCTACATCTGTTCAGAAAGGAAATCCAAACATTGGCTGAAGAAATCGATGCGAAGGTCATTTTTGGTTCACAACAAGGGTAATGGTTGTACGGTTACAGTTTATTTTTTCAGAAAAGATGTACTGTTGCTAAATAGTGAAAATCTTTTGCGCACGCGCCAAAGTGTCAAGTGCTGTTTGTTAATTTAGCCATCGACGACAAGCAGCCAGAGACGGGGTGCCAACTTTGGACCAGCATCAACCTTCAGTGAGGGCCCTCGGTTTAATGGTGTGTTTTGGCATAATTAGTTTATTGGAAATTTCATTTGTACGATGAGTGTACATGACATTGACTTTGTTTTAAAAAATTTGTTGGAGGGAATTTTTTTTTGAAGTTGTCACACCAAGCATTATTGTAAATTTATTACATTTCAAATTGTGATTTCTTTTAATCTTTCTTTATTAAATTTGTGTAAAATTGAACAAATTTTTAAGCAATATTGAAATCTGTAACAATGGCAATGCTCTCGCCGAACAAATGCTAAGCACTTGAAGCATCATTTTATAACGTATAAATTTAAATTCCTCGAATTAATTTAAATTGGAGTGAAAAGCTTGATGCGATTAAAGAATCACTGCAACACAAAGGAGCAAGGAGCAAAATTCGACCTACACGACTAGAAGACCTAAAAAAGCTTGAACATGTCAAAAAAGGAAAATAACATTAAAATTATGTAAATTCGACCTACACGACTAGAGTGATATCACGCATAACGTGCATAATTTATCATTGACGCAGTGCTTGCTGCAACTGAAGAATTTGATTCCTTTGTTCAGTAGGAAGCATATTAATCTGTTCAGGAGTGAGACTCATAACTTGCTGAAGTAGTGCCTTCTCCATCTCAGGACTCAACTGCACAATCACCGAGGTTCAGTTTAGATTATGTCAGAGGAAAATCAAAAACTCTGTTTTCAGAGCTTAGTGTATAAAATCTAGCGATGCACAATAACTTACTGATGGCGGTCGAGGAGGCTGATTGCCAGGACCCATCTGACCAGGGAACAGGGATTGTCCCGGAAGATGTGTTCCAGATGTATTCTCAGGTAAACCAGGCATCCATGGGGATCCTCTATCTGTTTGCTTCGAGCTTCCAACTTGACTGAATTCCGTTCCTAATTGCGGACCTCCGCCCTGGAAGACCATAAGAATGAATAAAAGCTTGCATTTTGCACACCACTAAAATCGTGAAGCACACTTCAATGAATGTCAAAACTTAAAAATATGTTTTATTGGTAAGAAATTATAGCTCACAGCGGCAGTTAAAACAAAATTCTCTTTGGTCATAGTGCAAAGTAGGCTATTCATTTTCCAAATGCTGCGAGAACTTGCGAAGTCAAACATCACTTAAATAACTGATATGAAAAGCTACTGAGGATGCAAAGTCCATATCAGAACAACAAATTCAGTTTGGCATGGCATTTACTTTTGTTTCCTGTAGAAGAGTTTCACGAGGAAATTACCTTAATTTTTATTTGAAAACTGATTTTTAAAAGAACTTACTATTCTGAAAATACTTTCAGAAGAAGCCACGTACAACCAGCTTTCTCTAAAAACTCTTTTAATTAGAAGAAATACTTTCATAAAATTAGTCAAACGGGTTTAAAAACAGTTTTTGGATCTCAAAAACTCCTTTTGGTGCCAAACGGGTACTCAATTAGAAGACAAAACTGATTTCGTAAAGTATTTGCCATGTATTGAGGCAGATGATTAACTCAATGCCTACTCTCACCAGCATGGCTCATCTTTTCTTTCTAATGCCCTAGCTCGAATTTTTAGATCATCATCAGCGCCTCTATTCCTAGGAATCTTCATTTATTCTGTAGTCTTAACGATATAGATCAAATGGCATGCTAAATTTGCTCGGTTTATTCCATCATTTTTTAGAATTTCTAGAGCTTTGAGCCTTTATAGCTTTGGCATCTTTTCGTGTAAACCGTTTATTTTTCTCCCCAATCTGTCCTTGTGTCTCTAACTTTCCCCGTGGAAACTTCTTTTAGGAAGTTCGAAGCCCCTTCTAACTGTAAAGGCTTTACTTGGTCCTTGGTTCTAGAAAAAATTAATATCCATGACTTGCTAAAAACTGAAAACAGCATAAAGGTTTATCCCCTGACGACTGTGTTGTGTAGATGGAGTAGTGAAACTGATAGAGATCAAGATAAGAATAAATATAGAGAGAGATTTTAATTAGGATTTTATAATAAGAGTTTGGTTCCAAACATATTTGATTAGATTAGATGATATTAGTTTTGATATTTTGATATAATTAAAAGTTTATTTCTTTTTAACTTCTTTTAATTGATTAGCTCTATAAATAGAGGGAAGCTTCATTGTAATTCACAACCAGATTATATGAATAAAATTAAATTTCGTCTTGCCCTAAATTCTTCTCTTCTTTGCACCAGTTTCTCTTCTGGTTCCTAAATTTTCGTTAACAAACTCCGTCAGAAACACTTGCATCTATTACTGCATTGAATTTTTGCTGAAAGATTTGATTTGTTTAGACAAGTACAAGTTATCCCAAATCAGAAGTAACCAATTTTAGGAGTTCATTGTCATATATCCAGAAAGAGAAGAATTTGAAGCTACTTAAGTATTTGCATTGAGCCCAATACAATATAAAAGGCATACCTGATACAGTGGCGGTGGCAAAGGATGATTTGGAAGTGACGGCTGCACCTGTGGAAATGAAGGCATCATACTAGCAGGAGGCTTGTTTCCTGACTGAAACAAATAATATATTTATTAAAGCGCTAGCCACAAAAATAAAATAAATCATTTAGCTAGTGAACTACATTCTCTAGCTTACATGAAACATGTGTTGTGAATGATGCAGTGGTGGTCCACCAGGATGCTGGAAACCCATATTTGGCCCTAATTGAGGGTGAACCTGATGACTGAAGCCTGACATTTGTGGTCTAGGTAGAGGCGGCAATGGCGGTTGCAAAGGCGGATACTGAGGTCCCGTATTCTGCATAGGCTGCTGTGATTGAGTGGAGGCTGAGGGCATTGGGGCCTGGAGATGAGATGGGGGCTGTGGAGCAGAATGATGAGGCAGTTGCGAGATGTTAGGAACGTGAGAGGACTGTGGTAGTGACATTGATGTTGACTGGGCACCAATAGGTCCCTTAGGCTGCTGTAGTGATTGCAAGGGATGTGATGGAATAGACTGGGATAGAGTGGCTGGTGGAGGAATAGACACAGATGTTCCTGATATTACAGTTTGGTTCAGCTGTGGTTTCCTCGTCTGGTTCTGGCCCATTTGACCTGGAAATGATGAAGCAGGCTGAATATTGGGTTGCTGAGTTGGCAGTGGCGATGGCTGAGAATGTTGTGATGTTGTTGACGAAACAGCTGGTACCTAAAGCAGAAGCCAAATTATACAGTGCAGCAATTTAAATATTAAGAATATGCATGAGAAGAATAACATACTGCTTGAGTGGGCTGCACCATTCCAAGCATGATTTGCGCCTAATGAAAGACAGGATTTAAGGTACTATGTCAGCAGCTGAAAAAGCAATTTTACTGTGTCCAGAATTTTAATTTGAAGTATGTTCAGGAAAAAATAATATATAAATAAAGAACTGATTGTTGAAGATTACAAGTTCAGTCAATAATTTATAATAACGTGCTCAAGTCTATAGAACATCAAGACAAGATCCCAAATTATGATGCACGTGGTTCCAAGTTAATGCCAAATAAAAAGGATTTCGGGTATAATTTTCCGTGCGATGGCCCGGGACGAGGGGGGACTTTAATTAACTGTTATTTACTNGACAAGATCCCAAATTATGATGCACGTGGTTCCAAGTTAATGCCAAATAAAAAGGATTTCGGTTATAATTTTCCGTGCGATGGCCCGGGACGAGGGGGTACTTTAATTAACTGTTATTTACTTACCACAAGTCGTCATGAAAAATGAAAAATGAAAAAATTCAAAGAAATTGCACCTAAATTTTACACAAATATCTGTATATCAGAGTTGCTCCAATTTATATATATACGTGCTGGATATGGCATATGTCAAACATCCGATCAGTTGAATTTCTACATGTGAAGATAAATAGATGTAAGAGAATAGTTGATTTTGTACCTTTGTTTATGCAGTTATGCTAAACTAATTTTAAATAACAAGTGAACATAATTATATGAACTTAACACTTCACAAATAAAAAAATTATAGTGTGTTTGGATAGAGAGAGTTTAGACAAAGGCAGGTGAGGTACCAATTAGTTATGAATGGGAAGTATCGAAATAAAGGTTGAAAAATATCCAGGAATCTCATAAGGGAAACAGAAGGGAAATATTTAACAAGTATAACCCACATTCTTTCTCAAGTACAATGATAACCCTCTTTCCTATCCTTTCCCTCCTCCTCTGTCCCGACTAATGAAGTATGCCTTGTACGAGAGTACATAGTGTCAACAATTATGTCCTTTTTTTTTTACCACTATAATAAGATGAAGAACACTGGAGTAGATATTAAATATAGCATTATCTTACAGAGAAGGAAGAGGATGGTTTTGGGACAACACATTCCACACAAATGATTATCTCTTTCCTCTCCTTCCCCTATGCCATTCTTATGAAGTGTTTTCGCATGCTTTCATGTAGTGGATAAATTGGGTTGTCTTCTAGAACGATAAAAAATGGAGAACCCTGTTGTTGATAGTAAATAGAGCATACTCATAAAAAAGCACAAACAAAAACTAAAATCTACCAATACTGCCTCCGTTCTCCCACTTCTATAACTAACAAACACAAACATGATTTCTTTGAAAACATCAGAAGCATAACATGAACAGATAATTAAATTATTTTGATATGATAGAAACTTTTTATATCGTAAATTTTTTCCCCGATAATTTCGCAAAATTCAAATACTTTTCTCAAATTATTGAAGTTTTCCTCACCATCATTTACACTTAAAAACTTAATTCAAAGACACCCTAATAAGCTCACCGAAACAAGAAGCAAGAACAAATATTCAAGATTTAAAAAGGAGCAAAAAACAAGATCAAGAAGTAAAGAACAAAAACAAGAACCCAGGGCATCAAATTTGAATTCAGACATAAAAAGGGAATTGAAAAAAGAAAACCCTAAGATAGAAAGAAACCTGAAAAAGAGCCCTAGTCAATGCCGGGTTTTGAATAAGAATTTGCCTCGCCTGTTGCTGGTTCTGCTCTATCAGTGCCTGTAGTGAGGAAACGAGAATTAAAATTTTCTCTCTCCCAAAAAAATTAATTCTATTAAAAAGAAAAATTTATAATAAGAGAGTAAACTTGGTGTGAGTAATCAGATGAGTACCTTCATCTGAGACATAATGTCGTAAAGCTGGTTTTTGGACATTCCAGCGAGGCTCGGTGGTACGCCGTCACCGATTACTTGCTTCCCCTCCATTCTTCTTCCCAGAGAGGGAGATAGAGATTGAATTTAGGTGTGGCGGTATTAGTGTGGGTTTTTTCCTCTTTGCCCCAAATATTGAAATAATTTTCGAACAATTTCAGGAATGTTAAAGAGAGAAAATGAGAATAGAGAAGAAAAGTCAATCGATGTGTTGTGTGAACATCAATGTCCTATATTTATAGGAAAAAAATATGAATACATATCGTAATAATTTTTAGATTTGTAGGGATATAATTGTCATTCATCAATAACTTACTATATACAATACTCTCCTTTGAATAACACATTAAAAAATATTTGCATCGTTAAAATTTTGTTCGATAAAAATCTAATGAGACAAAAAAAGAAGGAAAGAGAGTACAATTATTTTGGAGTATTAAAAATAAATCTTGTCTCATTAAAACTTTGTCAGAAAAATTCAGTGGAATAAAACATAAACGAAGGAAAAAAGTATAGTTACTCTCTCTGATGTTGATCACTGAAAATCTTTGAGTCGACGCATTCTAATCTTGTGAACCAATTTCTTGAATGTAGATGTTGGCAGTGCTTTTGTAAATAAATCAGCCACATTGTCACTTGAACGAATTTGTTGAATATTAATGTCGCCATTTTCTGAAACTTGTGTGTATGAAAGAATTTTGGAGAAATATGATTCGTGATGTCATCTTTGATATAACCTCCTTTGAGTTGTGCAATACAAGCAGCATTATCTTCATACAAAATTGTTAGACTATCTTTTCTTAAAATTAATCTGCATGATATTTGGATATGATGGGTCATGTTCCTTAACCACACACATTATCGGTCTGCTTCATGGATTGCAATAATTTCATAATGATTTGAGGATGTTGCTGTCAATAATTGATTCACAGATCTCCATGATATAAATGTTCATCCACGTGTAAACACGTATCATGTTTGTGATTTAGCTTTATTTAGGTCAGGGAGATAACTTGCATCTGCATATCCTACTAAAGCAGATCTTGACTTTTGAGAATAAAATAATCACAAATCAATAGTATCCTTTAGATAANTGTTTGTAATTTAGCTTTATGTGGGTCAGAGAGATAACCTGCATCTGCATATCCCAGTAAAGCAGAGCCCGACTTTGGAGAATAAAATAATCCAAAATCAATAGTACCCTTGAGGTAACGAAAAATATGTTTAACATCATTCTAATATCTTTGTATTGGTGTAATGATATATTTTGCAAGAAAATTTACAAAAAAAGTTATATCGGATCGAGTACAATTTGCAAGATAAGTTAATACTCCGATTGCACTAAGATATGATACTTCAAGACCAAGAATATTTTCTCCATTTTCAAGTGGACGAAAATAATCATTTTTTACATTAAGTGATCGAATAATCATATGTGATGCCAATGAATGTGCACTATCTATATAAAATCGTTTTGAGACTTTTTCTATATATGTAGATTGATGAATAAATAATCTATCTGAAAAATGTTCAATCTACAACCCGAA
>CAIGRN010168148.1:0-12863 GCA_903798345.1 Fraxinus anomala | reverse complement strand
ATTCACCTTAAATTGGTTTTGAGAAAATAAATATATTACATTAATCTACTCATGGAGTAAAACACACTCGGTCAAAAAAATCTTTTGTCCAACTAACAGGACCCACTAAAATAATTGGTCAAAAGTTGGTCAAACCAACTAATAAAAACCAATATTTCCCAACAAAAACATTGTTAAACAACCTAATTATATTTTTCATTAAAATTTTGGAAAATGATATTGCATGTCTAGGAAAACATTCTAAAACATATGACATAAGAAATACTGAAATTTTGTCACATAAAAACTTCTACTCGAACTATGCTAGACCAAAATAAAAATTAAACCAGCATCCTAATAACATCAAACAAACTTTCCAAATAAGGTCTAATCAATAACAATGCCAATCATCTTCGTGTCGTGCCTAACGCTACGTAGTACGAGGTTAAAATCCATATAATATGCTTTAATCATCATCTCGCAGTGTGCTTGAATAGCTGACATGCCAAGTTACATCTGGATGCTTTTGGATTAAAGTCGTTCAACGTTTCATGAATTTTTCTTTTTATAATGAACTCGATGAACTTAATGACACACAACCCACAATCATGTCTACAAGAATCCATAGACAAATTTGTTGGAAAACCTAATAGAAAAAAAATAAAAATAAAAAGGTGTGGAAACTTGATTTGTGAAACCAATATAAAATAAATAAATAAATGTAACTCTCAGATGAATAAACTGTAATTGAACCTTACATATTTTAGTAGTTGAAGGAGAAACTGTTTTCGAAGTTTAATCTGGTTCGATCTTTTTTTATTTTCTTTTCTGAACATCTTACATAAACCAAATAAATCATATTACTTGAAAGAGACGGACAGGAGGCACTGCGTTAGTATTTATAAAAGAATAATGTTGTCGAGCAGTTGTTGTACTTGAGCAGCGGTCTAGGTGGCCACCCTTGATAGTCTACATTGGTGTGAATTCGTTTCCAAAGTGTATGAACCTTTTATGATTATTTTACTCGCTCTACACAAGTATAAATGTGTTTCAATAATGTATGATCAGTTATGGTAATTTTACCCACTTTGTAAAATTGTGAATGTATTTTCATAGTGTATGATCAAATTATATCATTTGGGCAGCTTTGCACACGTATGACCAGAATTACATAATTGAATAGTTTTTCCATGTACATCAATATTAATCAATACATGAGTATGGATATTCCGGGTATCTTTTAATGTGATTTTTCAATATTATACAGCTTATTAAATTTAGACTACAGAATTTTGTTTATTCAGTGTACAGAATAAAGATTTCAATGTATAGTATTGTGAAATGATATTTTCATATTTAGTGATGTCAGAATCCTTATATCCATTATACTTTATTTATTCAGAATAAAGAATAAAAAATTTTAGGATTCTATCATACTTCATTCTTAAAAGTATTATCAGAGTTCAGAATTTCTTAAAGTTGTAATAGAATAAGGGTTTATCAGGTTAGATAAGTCCTTTTGTGTTTTATATATTAAAATCATGGGTTCGTCGCTAATTTGTATATCTAGTGCATTGGAGAATTTTGGTTCGTAGAGAATAGTAAATAAACAATTTCCTGCAATTTTTTCACTAGTTTGTTGTTTAAGGAGCAGAAGTTCCCTATTTTTACGTCACTGAATATTTTGGAAAAAAAATGTTATTTTTCAGGTGATTTTAGTCCTTATTACAAAGAAACTCCATCAATTTTTTAATAAAAATATGTCATAGTCAAAGTTGCCTTGGTGGTGGGTCCAGCATTTAGCAAGTATTTACCACGGCGCATATCATATTTCGGGTCCACTAAGGTGATTTGAGACATGTGTCAATTGATATCAGAGCTTGGTCTTAGAATCAGTAGGCTTACATCGCATCTATTTTGATTTTATTCTCAACATGTCATACATATTTGTAGGTAGTTTATAGCTCATGGTGGTAAGACTCGCAAGCTCCAAGATGTGCCACCTCAACTGCATGTTGCTTCTAATATTGGATATTAGAAAACATAGTAGGGTCGAGAAATCAATTGATCAAACTCTTAAGTAGCCACGACATGGAAATGTAGCTCACAATGATCTTATAGTTGATAAGATGGCTACAATTTTTACTTTTGCTCTACGTAGCACAGATAAAGAATATAGTACTGAACGAGCAACTAAATTGGAAGTTAAAGTATTTATAGGCATGACGGATCCCACAACAGTTGAATCTTAAATGATCAACATTGAAAGAGTGTTTGATGTCATGAGTTGCCCTAATGATAGGAAACTATGCCTGGCTACCTTTTTGTTGAAGGAAGTGCATATGATTTGTGGAGGTCGGCACAGAGTAAGTATATTGGTCTTTTCGTGATCACATGGGTTGATTTTAAAAATGATTTCAATGAATACTATTGGCCTCGTCTTATAAAAATGAAAGAAAACAGATTTTTTGAAGCCAATATAGACATCTACAATGGCTGAAATATTAGAAAATGTTTGTGGAATTATTAAAATAAGCTATAGTTCTTATGGCTGATAAAGCGATAAATGCATAAAATTCGAATATAGTTTAAGGAAAGAAATTAGATCAGTATGAACAACAATAGGGTATGAAATTTTTGGTAAACTTGTAGAAACAGCGTTGAGAGTTGAGAAAAGTCTTTCTGAAAGATAGAGTGAAAAAGAACAACCAAGACCTAGAGTTGGTTGTGGCAGTCAAACATGGGCAGGAGGCTCTATCAATAGACTATCAAGGAAGGATCAAAAAAGAGTTGGATTAGGTTTTTCCACTTCTGGTCTCTTCTAGCCCAGATCTCATAGAAGTCATAACTTGAGATTGAGCCAGAGATCAGTGCAGCATCCATGGTATAGCTATAATCAGACAGTGGGATCTTTTCGAGGATAATTTACTCCTAGACATAGTGATAGTTCCAGCAGTACTAGGTTTCCTCGGTGTCAGTCATGTGGGAAATTTCATTAGGTAAGTATCTTAAGGGCGTCGATGTTTGTTATCACTGTGGTCAAACCAGGCACATGAGGAGAATATGTCAAGTTTGCTTTCAACGTGGTATATCACAGTTGACATCTTCACAGTTGGGTGATGGTATTTATAGGTAGAATCAGAACCAAGACAAGTTGGAAGGTAAAACAAGTACTACTAGTGTGGTTCAATCTAATGTCACCGGCAGGAATGGTGCTCGACCAAACGTCCAAGGACTAAGGGGAGAGTTTTTGCAGTGACTCAACATGATGTAGATAAGTCACCAGATGTAGTCATGATTACGTTATCTATTTTTATAAAAAGGTTCATTTTTTAATTGATTCAGATGCTATACATTCATTTATTTCATCTGCACATGCTACTTATGCAGAGCATATTTCGAAATCGTTAGACAGTGATTTGGTAGTAGCGACTCCCATAGGAAATTCACTTTTAACTAACAGTGTGTATAAATATTGTTTGATTAGAGTGAATTATCAAAAGTTGAAAGCTAATTTGATTCCACTTGATATTCATGATTTTGATGTTATATTGGGCACGAACTTCTTAGTTGCAAATCATGCTTCAGTTGAATGCTTTCACAAAGAAATGGAAAAGAGCTTGAAATTGCTCTTAGTGGTGAATGGAGAATTTTACCGTCATGTATCATATTCGTACTTGATACTGGAAGATAGCTTAAGAAAAATTATAATGCAAATTTATATCATGTGATTAACACATGACAACCTTCTAAGAAATCTTCTAACATCAAGTGCAGATATGGTACATGAACGCAATATTCTCCGTTCACTACTAAGAATAATTTCAGGCTCTCCTGGCCTTGTGAACAACACGTCTTTGCAAAAATAGTTAACTAAAGCATGATTTATAGCTAAGAAGTCAATGCCCAATATAACATCAAAATCATGAATATCAAAGTGGAATCATATCAGTTTTCAACTCCTGACCCTTCACTCTAATTACACAATCTTTGTACACACTGTTAGTTAAAAATGAATCTCCTAAGGGAGTCGCTATTACCAAATCATTGTCTAACGATTCCAATATATGGTCCACATATATAGTGTATGCATATGAAATAAATGATTATGTAGCACATGAATTAATTAAATAATGAGCCTTTTTACCAAAATAGATAACATACCCAAGACTACATCTCGTGATCACTGTAAAAACTTTTCCCTAAGTCTTGGGATGTACTTTCTAGCCCTTCTGTCTAGTAACACTATCGCTAGTGACATTAGATTGAACAATCATGGTAGCACCTTTTTTACCTGCCAATGTATCCTATTTCTGATTTTGCCTAGAAATACCACAACCTAGCTATAAAGATATCCCTTGTGATACACCAACCTGCAAAAGCGAACGTGCACTCTTTCCTCATGTGCCCGATCTGACCACAGTGATAACAAAGATCGACGCCCTTAAGGTACTCACCTGAATGAAATTTTCCACGACTGACACTAAGAAAACCTAGCACCACTAGAACTATCACCATGTCTAGAAGTAAATGATCCCTATAAAGATTCTTGGGTCTGAGTATGGGTATACCTTGGCTGCTGCATAGATCGCTGGCTCAATCTTAAGTTTCGACTTCTATGAGATTTGGACTTAAAGCTATCGAAGTGGAACCACCTAATCCAACTCATGTGTGATCCCTCCTTGGTGGTCGAGGCTCCTACCCATATCTAATTGCCACCACTAAATCTAGGCCTTATTTGTTTTTTACCACTATGTCACTCAGAAAGACCTTTCTCAACTCTCAACGCTTCTTCTGCCAATTTACCACTTTGCTACTGTCACCACTAATCTAATTATTTCCATCAAATCATATTTGAACCTTCTAATTTATCATCAAATCATATTCGAACCTTCTACATGAGTTGCAGCATATTTTGATAATTCCACAAACTTTTTTTGATATTCAGCCATAGCAGATGGCTATACTAGCTTCTAAAACTCATTTTGCTTTTCATTCTTAAAATCACCTCATGTGATCATAGAATGATCAATATATCTACTCTGTACCCATCTCTACCAATCATATACACTTCCTTCAATCAAAAAGGTAGTAAAGCATAGTATCCTATCATAAGGACAACACATGACATTAAACACTCTTTCAATTTTGATCACTCAAGATTCAACTACTGTTGGATTAGCCGTACACGTAATTTAGCCCCCAATTTAGTTGTTTTTGTAGTTTTATATTCTTTATTTTTGTTGCGTAAAGCAGTAGCAACAACTGTAGCCATCATATCAACTATATGATCATTCTGAGCTACATTCTCATGTCGTAGCTGCTCCTGAGTCTAATGAACTGATTCATCAACCATACTATCTTCTCTAATATCCTATCTATGCTGCTCCTGAGTCTAATGAACTGATTCATCAACCATACTATCTTCTCTAATATCCTATCTATCAAAAGCAATGTGTGATTGAAGCGACATCTTGGAGCATGCGAATCTTATCACTACGAGCCATGACCTACCTACAAATATGTATGACATATTGAGAACAAAATCAAAATATATACGATACAAGCCTACAAGCTTTATGACCATGCTCGTACCAATTGGCATGATCCATCCCGAATCTTCCTAGTGGACTCGAAACGTAACGTGCGCCGATAGTAAATACCAATTAAGGGCAGACACACCACCAAGACAACTTTAACCTACTTTGAATATGACATATTTTTATAAAATACTTTGACAATCTTCTCTGTAATTTCCCAAAATATTCATATGATGTAAAAATAAGGAACACTTGTCCCTCTAATAGCAAACTAGTCAACATAAAGTGCAGGAAGTTAGATATTTACTATTCTTACAAACCAAAAGCCCCCAGTGCACTAGAGATACAAAATATGCAGCAAACGCATGCTTTTAATGCATAAAACACAAAATGGTTTATGCAACTTCATAAGCATGTACTCCCAAAGGAAATATAAACTATAGTAAATGACAAAATGAGTCGTACAACTATCGATGGATCGACGGTTCTAATGCTGCTCAACGTAGCTACTATCTGATAAGAAAAATGATGACAAAATATATGAGCTTTTAACTCAATGAGTATATAGTTCGCAAATAAATATATGTTTTTCATGTATACATATTTATTGAAAAACTCTTTCTTATTCTATTACAACTTTAAGAAATTCTAAACTTTGATAATACTTTTAAGGCTAAAGTATAATAAAATCATAAATTCTTTATTCTCAATAAACAACTGTAACTTTTAACGGATATGAAAAATCTGATATCAATAAATATGAGTAATAATATGATTTTACAGTCCTATAAGCTAAAATCTTTATTCTATAAACTGAATAAACCAAATTCAGTCGTCTAAAATCTGATACGCTATATAATATCGAAAAAGCACACCAAAAAGGTACCCGGGATAACCATATTCATGCATCGATAAATATCGTTGTATACGACAAAGCTATTAAATTTTGTAATTTTGTAATTCTAAATTCTGTAAATCTGTTCATATGCCCGTGAGCTGCCCAAATGTTATAATCTGATCATACATTATGGAAACATATTCACAATAATGCAGAACTGGTAAAATCATCATAACTGGTCATACACTATGGAAACACATTTACAACCGTGCAGAGCGAGTAAAATAATCATATATGGTCATACATTGTAGAGACACATTCACACCAGTTCAAACTATGATAAAATCACCTGTATACTTTTTGGTAGTTTTAAAAATAACTTTAGATATATTGAAACATGTAATACTAATATAACATGCCAATGAAATTATTTAACTAAACTAAATTGAACTTAAAAAGAACTAATTATAAAATCCATTTTGTTCTAAAATCATACTATCAAATAAATTATATAATAAGTAACTTTCTAATCTAATATAAATTTTATAACTACTTATTTGTGAAAAATAATTTTTTTCACTCACTCAATACAAGCTACAGGCTATGATGGTCTATAGACTTTTTCAATCTCTTCGTCGCCACCTGAAATATGATATAAAATAATCAATTTAACAACTATCACACTAAGTAGTTCTTAGTTTTTAATTACCGAATACTAAAACTTGATTTCTCAATACTTGAATAAATTATTTAATTTCCTTTAATCACTTGGAGCTAATTCCACTTTCTAGTCCCTTCACTAATATCCAGTTCATCAAAATAATCTTCATCCCAAGCATATAAATAATTATCCTATCTTCTATTCTAGTGAAAACTTGAAATCACACTTGCACCAATTTAATTAACATCTTGTTCCATAAATTCATTCCTTCAAGTGAGTATTTCATCATCAAAATCATTTTCACAACTATCTTTACTCAAGAACCCAATTAAAAAATCTAGGATTTGCTAAAAATAGTATTACTTACCTTAATGCAAATGAAAAGTAACCAATCAAGAAGCTATAGAAATCGTAATTCCTTTCCCTCAATCTGAAATTTAAACCAACAAATTAAAAACATAGAATTTTTAACATAAATTATACCTATACTTCTTGAAGAGAATACGCAAATTGAAGAATGAAACTCAAGCTTAGCCAGCCTACCTCTCTTTCCTCGTTTTTCTTTTCTTCCTTTCATCTTTATTTCCCCTTTCTTTCCTCTCTTTTCAAGTTTTCTACCCTCTATATAGGGATGTCAACAAGCCGGCTCGCAAGCAGAAACTTGAAGCTCAGGCTCGGTTCGAGTAAAAATATTTCGAGTTTTTTTTTTTTGCCCGAGCTAAGCGTCAAAAAATCTAGGCTCGAGCCTTAGCGAATCAACTTGCTATTTTTTTATTTTTTTTTAATTTATGAAAAATTTAAATTTTTTTAAGGAATTTAAAATTTATGCAATTTATACGAATTATAAATTAAATAAAATTTACAACCTTTCTCTTTTTCCCGGACTTGGGACTAGCTACAATTAATGTAGACGGAATTAAAATTGTACATGAATAAAATATGTCATGCACAATTCTTTTGAAACAAATAAATTTAAAAAATGCATATTTTTTTTAAACTAATCAATTTAAAAACCAACAATATCCAATCCTTGAATCTGTTATAATTTTTCGGCCATTATACTGTCAACTTATTCTTGAATACGTAATTTCTAGCATTTCCAATCCTTCAAGCATATTAAAGCCTTTAATATATCTTCTTTTAGTCTTGATCGTTCGGCACATAAAACTCGACCACCTAAACTAAATGCAGCCTCCGATGCTACATTTCTTTTAGTCTTGATCGTTCGTCTGAAAAAACTTGATCACCTAAATTAGATGCAGCATTCGATGCTACTGTAGACACATGATATGTTAGTAAATCACGTGCAATTTTTGATACAATTGGATATTACCTTTCGTTACACCTTCATCATGATAAAAGTTGAAACTAGAATATTGTAAGTTAAAACTGATTGAAATAAATTGATTTGAAACCCAAAATTTTACCGCATATTTATAGCCAACAAAAAAAATATTCATTTCAATCAAATTTGAATTTCAAATTCAAATTTAAAATTTGGCGTGTACAACACGTTACAGGCAGCTGTTAATTGCCTTGTCAAACTTTTAAATTTTTGTTTTTTTAAGTTTTGCTGGCACCCACTGATTTTTTTTAGGCTCATCAAGCCACACGGGCTGTCTCGGCTGAACCTCAACTCGGTTTTGCCGAACCACGGGCTGCCCGAGCAGATGAACCACATTGACACCCCTACCTCTGTATCGGTTTTCCGCCTATGGCTTCTACAAGAATGAAAATTGGTCCAAGTGGTGTGTTTAGTGGAGCACTAACTCTGAATTTGCAACCAAGTCCTTCACATCCTATTCTATTAAATATTTAGTCATTAACTTCCCTTCATAGATAAGTACATCCCCAAAATTTTATTTTCTCCTTCTTAAGCCCTTAATTATCTTAAATTGTAAAATAAACCCCCGAGAAAACCATTTATGCAATTTAAGTCCACATTTGACTTTGACTTGGACTGGTCGAATTTTTTACTTTGAATGAATGATCTTGACTTTTGACTAGCATAAAATAGGTCTCGACTCAGTTTTTATTAGGTAAAACTTGAATTTAGTGTTTCTGTACTGTTTATATTTTATCAATCCAGTATAATTCTTAGCAATTTTTACAGAGGCAATTAAGAAATCTCTGGATTTTATGGTAGAATTTTTTTTTTTTTTTTTCCTCCATTTGATTTACTCTCTTCAAGATTCACAAATGTAGTTTTCGAAGATGTATGCCTTGTTTTCATAGTTTGACCTCTGTCACCACGTAGGCATATCTGGTGCTTAGAACAACTTCTCTGCTTAGACCTTCTACTCAGTAAGATGAATTATTTAACAAGAATCTGAATAATTGCTTCCATGTTGCATCAATGGAGAAAATTTACCGTCGTGGAAGGAGCTGTTATTACTTTTAGAAATCAGCTTTCTGAATGTTCAAGTATCTATCTTTAGTTTCAAATGAATGTAACACAGCATCTTGGCAATTTATTTGGCTTTCTTCATGGTCATGGTGCCTCCGCCTAAGTCACTGTTTTCTAGAATTTTAAGAATCCAAGATGGTTTTGTTAATCGAAAAGACTAGAATTTTAAGAATTCAAGATGGCGTTGTTAATCGAAAAGAGTATTCTGTGAACAGAATGCTAAAATAATCGGATTTGATGACTGCTAAGAAACTACCACTTGTTGCAAGTAATAATGCTTAAGAAATATCAATTACTAGTATAATGCCGCCTTTAAGAGTTCAGAACACGAACAAGAGTTCATTGCCAACTCGTTCATGGACTAATTACTCAAATTATATATTATGAATGTATTTCTGACACAACCTGTTTATGTACACAATTCATAATTCGCATAACCTTGGATCCTTCGAATATTTGGCCAAAATAAACAATATTGCTTAGAATTGGCATGTCACAATATTCCAATAATAATTCCTTCATAAATTGGCATGTCACGATATTCGGCTGAAGTAATTGGACAAAATTTATTTTTACAGGATGCAAGTTCTGCATATCCAATAAAACTATCAAGATACCGTTTTGTCATTGGATGAATCGGATGAGATCATTGAGATACTAAATTTTTAAGATATGGTTCGCGCATGACTTGAAATTTCACGATCATTTTATCTCGAGGAGGCCAGCAATCTTTGATCACTGGATCATCCGAGAAGTTCTGCATCCACGCTGATAGCGCTGGTAATTTCTCTTCATCTACCAATTTCTGATCAATTATCTCTTCCAGGATGCTGATCAAATTAACTGTCCAACCAAATGCAATATCAAGATATCCGATTGTCTCTCCCCCGAAGAATTTCTTGTCTTTCAGCTGCTCTTCTATGAGTTTTAGGTTCTGGACAGCTTCAGCAATAGCTTCTTCTAGCTGTTTACCTTGAGTAATTAATACCTTCCATATTGATGAAAAAAGCTGCATTGCACAATGAAGGGTATTATTAAGAAGAGTTTTGTATAATACTTGCTACAAGAGAAACTAGAATATCATGTTTTGGACGAAAGAGCGCAGATTTGCTTTCCCGAACTTGTCCCTTTATTGTCCCCCAATACATCATTTACACATTGGAATCTTTTCATTTTCTATGAGGAGATGATGTGCCAAGGTATCAAAAATGTATTGTGGGATAGCAAATTCGACCTGCAAATCTCAGTGTGCATGACTTATCTAGGATAAATGGGATCGAAAGTTTGTAAGGCAAGGGATTCTTGTACCTTCTCATCTCCAAATTTTGCCCAGAAACGTGCTTCAGCCTTATCATAAGGATCTCGTGGTAAAAGAGGACATTGTTTCCATGTCTCATCAATATACTCGAGAATTACAAGTGACTCACAAATTGGCTTTCCATTGTGCACAAGTACAGGAACCTTCTTGTTAACAGGATTATACTGCAGGAGTGAAGCACTCTTGCTGCTGAGATCTTCGAATATGGTCTCATATTCTAAGCCCTTAATCTTGAGCGCATGTACGACCCTCAAAGCAAATGGACTCGACCATGTCCTGAAAAGTTTCAATTCTTCAGCCATTTCATTCCAACTTTGTGACGACCAAGGTCTATTTATACAATTTTTTCTTTCTTTAATGTATCAACCACGTTATAGATGTTACATTCTTTATGAATCCCATCAGTAATTTGGATTTGTTTCTATCATAACTGTTTTCGTCATATCTTGATTATGGGGGGCGGCTGCAATATGAGGGCCGGTCGAATATCCTTTACTCGAGGTTGACGTTTTCTATGATGTTTTGACATTTTGCTTGTAAAGTATCAATTTGACATTGGCATCTACATCATTTTGCATAGAAAATTCTATTTTGATATTATCCTACGTTGTATCATATGGAAAATGGTCCCTCAGCACTATTATTAATGGGGTTGTATAGAACATGACAACAGGTAGAGTAGCCTGTACTGGAAAATTCTCCCTCAGTACTATTATTAGTTTTGATATTATCCTACGTTGGTATTATCCCAAATTGTATCATAACCGAACCCAAATAATCACAAAATGGTACAAAGACTCGTATTCTTTAATTTCCGTCAATCTGCTATCCTTCGATTGACTTTTCAGTGAATCGTTCTTAATACAAGTTATCCTCAAAACTGAAGATGGTGCCTAACTGAGAATCAACAATTCAAAGGCCGAGTCTCGAATTTTGAATAACAAAGATTCATTCTAGACTCTGATTGTTTCGACAATGAGCCGAAATTAATCTTAGTCATTGTTTGGCCCCCATTTTCGAGAATTTATAAATTTTGGAATAATGATCGATGGGAGGATGTGTGGTTGAAAAATAATGAAAAGTTTTAGTTTTGTGTGTAATATTATTTTATTTGGAGAATGTGTGGTCAAAATTAAGAAAGAAAAAAATTTAAAAATTTTAATGGAATCCAAACAAGGCCTTAATATGGTTCTCTAGAACTCCACCAAAAAGATTTGAAGTGGAGTACATGGAGGAAGGCACATAAAATTTTCAGTTTGTGCTTGTGTGCCACTGGGATTTATACCAAAGACTGAACTTCTTTCGATTTACTAAGTTGCAAAAGCTTAGTGTAAGACTCTACATAGCTAAGGATGGAGAGGGAATGAATAGTTCAAATAAGGAAATCCATCTTACCAGATTATATCTGTTTCGCGCGGATAGTCGCTAACAATTAAAAAGATTCAGACGATTGTGTAAGGAACAAATCTCTTGAGACAAAGTCCCAAAAAGGGGTGTCTTCTTTGGCAAAAAGATTTACAATTAGTGAATGAAATAGAATGCCTCCAAGGGGCGCAAGCACACGAGTACTGAAAGAAATGATTTTTAAAGTTAAAACTAAGAAATTAAAATTACATGTTCTCTGTTGATATTATTTGATTCAGGGTCTTTTGTTCTATGCCCTCTCCTCCTTTTATACTCTTTTGATAGTCTCTTCGCAGGGAACCACTTGCCAACTGCTTGGTGTCCTATAACTACTCACTTTCTTCATGATAGCTGATTTGTCACAAAATTGTTATCTTTAACTGTCACCACGATTTTATTCTTCAACCGCCCACAACTGGAATTTTTGGATCGTGGGGCGTGATTGGCGTACTTCAATAATTGTTTCAATAACTNACCACGATTCTTGTTTTTCAACCGTCCACGACTCGGATCCTTGGATCGTGGGGTGTGATTGGATTACTCAATAACTGCTATTTTTGGATGACTATAATGTCTCACGTTTGTTAAGGTTCTGGGCGATTCGAAGGTTTGGGTGACAACGGACTCATTCATCTTGGACAACCGCAGGGCATTCCATTCGCTCAGATTTTGGGCGACTTATCAGCTTGAACGATGATATTACTTTGTTATGAGGC
>CAIGRN010168145.1:0-15840 GCA_903798345.1 Fraxinus anomala | reverse complement strand
TTCTTTCTTCTCTTGTGGCCTCGAGTTTAGCACATTTTGATTGTTCCCATAAGAGAAGTTTGGATGATTTTGTCAACCGGGATTATAAGTTTGAGAGTAAGGATTACACCCTTGGGGTTGGAAGTTTTGAGCATATGACACTTGCTCGGTGGATGCCAAACTACTATCTATCAATGGACAATTCGAACTTGGGTGATTTGCTCCACAAATATCACAAATAGGTGGAGATTGTATCATATGGGTGGAATGAGAGCCAAGGGTAGATGTAGAAAGTCCTTTTACCTTCTTTGCTAGGGAATCAATCTTTGCTAGAACCATTGAAAAGGCTTCACCATCTCGAACTCCACCAACTCCTCTTTGTGAACCTCTATCTGGACACATAGCACTTTGCTCACTCATGACCTCGAATAGATCATATGCTTCCCAAATTCTCTTCTTCTTAATTGAGCCATTAGAAGATGAATCTACATTTGAACGACAAAAAGGAGTCAACCTGGCATAAAAATAATTTACTTGTTGCTCCATTGTGATTCCATGATTTGGACATTTCCGAAGTATATCTTTAAACCTCTCCCAAGCCTCATGAAACCTCTCCAATTCGAATTGTTGGAAGGTGGTTATGTCATGCTTGAGTTTGGCTACTCGCGCAGGTAAAAAACTGGTTGTAAGTTTTAAAACAAATTCCGCCCAACTATTTATGCTCCCGGGTGGTAAAGTTTCAAGCCACTCCCTTGCCTTGTCCTTCAATGTATGGACAAATAATCTCATTCGGATCGCCTTGACACTCATGCCCTCATATTTAAAATTGCCAACATTCTCTACAATTCGTGCAACATGAGAGTGGGTTCTCATCGGTCCTCCCATAAAATAGAATGGTATTGAAAAACAAACTGATGACATCTAGTTGAAGTTGAAAGTTTGGATGCCCATAAGAAAGGTAGACAATACTTGATTCATTCTCTACCACACATGGGTTCATGAAGTCCCCAAATAGCATATCTTCATCATTTACAATAGGCTCTTGAGCCCTACCCTCTTTGTTACCAAAACTTTATGGAATGCCACCTCATAGAATATTTTTTGGTTGAGCATTGGGTTCCATATTTTCTCCTTATTGGGCCATCTCAATTAATCGTTGCCTTCTTAATTCCCTTTGTTCCCGTCGCCTTCTTCGAAAAGTCCTTTCAATATCCGTATCAAGTTTGGAAAGATCAAAACTTTTCGAACGAACCATGCACGATCGAAAACCTAAGGAAACAAAACTTAAGAAGTCAACTTCAAAATAAAGATATAAAAGATATACAAACGAATAAAAACTAAAAATTGTGAAAATTAAAATCAACTAAGATAGTAATTAAAATAAAACATTCAAGGCGCAAAAACTTGTTTGCTAAAATTATATGCTACAAGTGCACGGGTGGGTTCAAGTAATAAAGTAGACTTATGAGTCCAAATATTGATGAGTATTTTTTTTTTAGTTACACAATTGTTGACTCAATTTTAACAATTGAAGACATACAATTTGATTTTATATGTGAAACGAAAAAGAAAATGAATTTGAANTTTTTTAGTTACACAATTGTTGACTCAATTTTAACAATTGAAGACATACAATTTGATTTTATATGTGAAACGAAAAAGAAAATGAATTTGAAGATCAATTAAAATAACAATTATGAAAGAGAAGGAAATTCGGATTATAAATGAGTTGGGATTTATGATGTCACTTAACCATAATTGATTGATTTTACCTACTATATCTCTATGTTGATAAAAATCCAACCAATTGCAATAAATCGTAATGAAAAAACTTAATGGGTCACCTAGATTTTGGAGTATATCTTTATCTCCTAAAACAATCTAGGGCATTAATCATTTTGATCAAGAATGCACAACAATCTCTCAATGATTGCACAAACCACCTAACTCAATTATCAATTGGCCACATACATGATGAAAATTTAAGCATAACAATAAATGCACAATAACCATAGCAATGAAAGCATTAAATGATGAATATTGACAAAACTTAGGTCAAGTTATACCATAAATCCTAATATTAAACACTTAGCCCAGTGTAAAATAGAGGCACAAAAAGGAAATAAAGAGAGAACCCATTACAAAATGAAGAAGATAATAGAAAAATTTAAGATAATGGAAGAAAACCGTACCTTGAATATATTCTTGAAGATATGAGGGATTGAAATTTTGAATATCCCTTTCAAACTCCCAAATTTTTCTAGATATTCTCTTCTTCTTCTTGCCTCTTTTCCCCTTGAAGTGATCTCCTATGAGTCTTCCCCTAAAATTGAACAAAAAACGGTATTTAAAGGGCCAAAAATCATCTCGGGTGAAATTGTAGAACAAGTCCCAAAATTTATGCGAAACAGGCAAAATTGCCCAACCGAAAGACGGCGCGCGAGCACGGGCATTCTTAGCGCTCACGCGCCATGAGACCATTTTTGCCTTGGTATTTTAAAGCACCATTTCCGCGCAAGCACCATATTAATCATGCGCGAGAGCACGGGCTTTCTTCCTTTCCTTTGTCTAGCTTAGTCCTCCATATAATTGCAAGCGTGTCCTTCAACTTTGATCATGTACAATCTGGTCCTCAAATTTTGATCTTTATATCAATTTTGCCCTCCAAAATTTGCAACCCAAGGTCCTCCAACTTTCTAACTTGTTGGCTTTGGTCCCTAGCTTCATGTTTTTGTAAACGTCTGATCCTTTTTTTTTCTCTCTTTTGCCTTATTCTCTTTTCATTTAGGTTTATGACCTATAAAAGCCAAAATTACCCAATTGTGAGTCGACATCCACTATTTTCATCAATAATAAGCATATTTAGACATTAAATAAGTGTGCAAAAATACACCTATCACCTCACCTTAGCCCTCCTGATTTTATGCTTCTGCAACAGCTCCCACTCCTTGGTATCGTTTTATCTACGGTGGACTAAGTGGTTTGGTGTTTGATCAAAAGATCTTGTGTGTTTTGATCTGTGGATTATATGAAATAATATAGCTTGATTAAGAAAATATGTTTTGGATATTCAAATGAATGATCTTTATGGAATAAATATGATTTAATACACTTTTGGACGTTTGTATGATATATATATATATATATATATATATATATATAGATAGAAAAAAGTGTTTGGGATGAAAAGAGATTGAAAAACCAAATGTTTGAAGTAAAATAGAGAACATCGACCTATTGCTCGAGGCGTCAACAATAGGCGAGCAGCAGCTGAGCAGTTATCAGTATTTTTATCATAACTTTCTCTCCCAATATTCTATTGAGGTAATTCAAAATGAAATGAAAAACTAACTCAAAGAGTTACAATTCTTCTAGAAATAGCCTTGTCAAAATTTTAATATTTTCTATATGAAAAATGCATTGCAGGTTGGGATTGAGAATTTGTTGCATAACTTGTACGGCTCTTTGACACTCTTTAGACTTCTAATTGCATTTCATTGATCATATGTGATCTTCTTGGACATTTTGGACCCTTTCAAGGACTGTACTACCTACCTCAACTCTTTTTAACTTTAATTAGGTCTCAATAACTCATATTTTGACTTTAATTACAACTCGATAAACTCCTAATAAAATTTTACTATAACTTGATTTTGACTAAGAAAATTGTCAATTACAAGCTTAGAAATTGTCAATTATAATTTGGACTTAACAATCTCCATCTTTAGCATTCCATGACAAAATCATTTCTTTCAAAGTCAAAAGGTTCAAAACTACCCAAAAATAAACTTCCTAAATTTTTTTTTTAATACTTTGTCAACATGTTTCCCGAAATACATGAAAACCACAATACCATGTGAAAAGCAAGAGGAAACTATCAAAATTAAAAATCATATAACTAAATTAAATAAAATACATGTAACACCAAAACGTGCAATACACAAAACTAGATCAATAACACAATTCCAGTAAATATATCAAATGACCCCCCCTAAATCATCTATCAATCAAAAATTTCAATATTCTCCCCCTAACTCATATAATCAAGTAATAATCATGTCAAACAAATATAGGAATGAGTAAAATAATTATGCACATATATAATAATGCAAAAATAAGTGACAGGATAATAAAAACTTTCTAATTTAGAGGCCAATTTAAAAAAAAAAAACATAGATTTTTAAATTTATCATATGAACAGTTATTTGGTTACTTATACATGCATAGTTCATAAACAAGTAAACTTTTTCCACATAACTTATTTTAAACATAGATGGAGTAAATTGTATAAGTCATTCATATGTGAAAAGTATCATTAAACTCATTTAAGCAATTCTCAAAACCTTAAATCAATGAGAAATGACGTGCAAAGAATCACCGATAAATGAATATATTTTTCAAAGTATGAAGTCAAACATAGTATTACTAGGACCTTTATAAATTAAAGAACTCATAATTAATTGTATAAATTATTTCTTCCCCTATTTGTTAGTACATATATCTGTATATTTTTGTTTTTAGTTTTCAAATCTTATGTACAGACTCTTCTTCATTAAGCTTTCTACATAACAACACCGTAACGAGTTGTAGGCCAATAATTCCAAAATCAAATGACTTATCAAGCACCAGGTAT
Organism: Fraxinus anomala; assembly: GCA_903798345.1. Classification (NCBI taxonomy): domain Eukaryota; kingdom Viridiplantae; phylum Streptophyta; class Magnoliopsida; order Lamiales; family Oleaceae; genus Fraxinus; species Fraxinus anomala. The sequence continues at coordinate 11,228 of CAIGRN010168145.1, read as the reverse complement.
TAAGATACCCTGGATGTTTAATCACTCAAATCATATAGGCTACGAAGAAAAGTATAAAATTGTTTCACAGCATTTTATATACAAGAGTTTAGGTCAATTAGTTTAAATGTCATTCCATATTTAAAGTTAATTCACCACATAGATTACTGTCACCCCAAATCTAAAACCCGCTGTCAAAACACACTCACAAGAGTCTAATTGTCTAGTGTATGTAATAACTTATATCAAGTACTCCAAACAAGTTGTAAACAAATTAATGGAAATTTTAATTACAATATATAAAGTTTACTTGTACTTGATTACAAAATAACATGTCCAATAAAAAAACATTTTTCTTTTTAATAAATGATAAAACAAAAAAAATGAAAAACTCCTAATTTACAAGGAACATATGTGCATACATGAATATATAAAATTATGAATAATACAGATGCATGCACCTAAATACTTAATCAAGGAGGCACACAAATGCTCTTACCATGAAGAGCAACATGAGGAATATCGCAATTATCAATATCACTTAAACTTGTGAGTTCACCCTTCTTGATCCAAATCTTCTTAGAAGAAGACGTAATCTTAGTCAATTGAGTCATCAATTTAGTCAAGTGACTCACTTGGTCAGTCAAGAAGTTAACATGAGTAGTTAGATCTTAATTTGTTCTTAACTAAAGACTTAAGACACTAATGTGAGCTAAAACACCACAATTATGACATGTGGGAATGAATGTAAAAATAATCTTAGCTTTCAAATTTTGAATTTTAGGTGGAGAAAATCTATGTTGTACCGATGATTTTAGTCCTCGGACATCTACATTCTTGGCCGTGTTCCTATTCAAGAGCTCGCGACATTTGGGTTTATATGTCTTAACTTACCACAATGGTGACATGTGGGATGAACATATGAGTAGTTCTAGGTTTCTAAACGCCGACTTGCCGCTTAAGCGCCACACTAGCGACAGGCAAGCAACATTGAGCAGTCGTCAGTATTTTTATCATAATTTTCTTTCATGATGTTTGATTGAATCGATTCAAAATGCGTTGGAAAGTACATAACTTGTACATCTAATTAATTTGTACGGTTCTTTGATACTCTTTAAACTTTTAATTGTATGCCCTTGATCATATATGATCTTCTTGGACATCTTAGACTCTTTCAAGGACTACACTATCAACCCCAACTCTTTTAATCTTAATTAGGCCTCAATAACTTATATTTTAAATTTGATTACAACTTGAATAAACTCCTAATGTAATTCAACTAGGACTTGATTTTGACTAAAAAAAATTGCCAATTACAAATTTAGAAATTTCCAATTATAATTTGGACTTAACAATATTGTTGTTACTCAATCATTGTGCTTAACAAGAACAATAACTCTCAAAAACGCATACAAATCCAACTAAGTGTTCATCAACATTACGAACTATTTTATGCAACAATCGGATTTCGTCAAAAAATTTAGGACTGATTTTGTGACGAACTCCTGTAGAGCCCAAACATCAATCCATAATGTGTTTAACGCATCTCATGTTGATTGATTGTATAGAGTGTAATATATTTCATTTTCGATATAGGTATAACATAGTTATACATAATGCTCCGCTACATGTAATCGAGTTTTCATGTCAAATGTTTATTGTTGCGTGATGTTCGTCACAGGCGTAAACATGCACATTTACATGATATGTGACACAACAGTTTCATGATTGGTTCCTTTGTTATATTCACGTGTGCTAACTTTTGAAATTCAACAGACTTAATATCGTAATATATGTTGAATGTTTCATAATTAGTAATATCATTTATATTCCTAGGTATTTAATTGTTCCATATTATCACAACTAATATAAAAACTTGATGATGGAAAAAGACGGTTTAGATGGCTTTTAAGATCAAAGGAGAATCCCATAACAACTTTGTAATATATACAAAAATGTGGAGTCTTTCGAGAAGTATAAGCTAGCTAAATGGAAAATCAATTGGGTTGATTTAGGGGAGTCCTAAAAGTAAGCAATGAGAAGTCAGTGATCACCACTTATTTGTCTATTCATAGGGGATGTCATTGCTCCCCGCTGTTGAAGAACTGCACGTTATGTTTTTCTACAAGGTTGTGAACCATAACTTCATTAAAAGTCTGATTAAAAAAATACTAGGTTATAAAATTGATATTTTGTTTACTACTAATTGATGCTATTGCCTAATCATTAGTGTTCATTATGGGCTAGTGTGGATAGATTCTATCTTCATGACTAAGATTTAGCGTTTCACCCATCATGCTAGCAGTTAGTACTATATACAAGATTGCAACTTTTTATATTACAAAATAATCGTTCATTAGTGCTTATTGTTGCTCTTTCTGTATATTTAGTGAAGAATCTTGTTTGCATCTGCTAAGGTACATTCCGTATTTTTTTTTGATGTCCAATATTAAGTTATATGTAATATATGCACCTCGTTCAATATTCATTTAATGTGTAACATCACGTAGTCTTACAATTTCATAGCATACATTATCATCACATACCTTTCTTTTTCAAACAACACCAAAATGTTTACAATGGGCAAATTGCACCCGTCCTGTTAGTGCTAGAGGCCCGAATCGCAACCGTCCACAGGCCTCTAACATAGCCTAAAAAAGGACTTGACACAACAGTCGCTTGATTTTTAAAGGTTTAAGTTAACTTTTGATCCTTCTCTAGGGGCTGATTTGGCAATGGGCTGCACTTGGTTGTAGCCTACTGTTCCCTAAGTCTAGATCCACTAAAAATGGTACAATTAGATGAAAATTGATTTTAATTTTAATCTATAGCCCACTAAGAATCCATATCATTGGCTAGCCCAATCAATTCTTAAACTATTTTTTTTTTTTTTTTTTTTGGAACTTTAGGCCCAATTTTTAAAACTAACTTGTTTAACTCCATAGTCCATCCCACTTGATTCGATTCCTTTTCCTCTTCAAAACCCGACCACATGCGCATGAAACTTTTGAAAATCAAATTGAAAAAATTCCCAAATCTTTAAACCCTAAATATTTTCACCCACCCATCAGAGTTGTCGATTGTCGACCACAAATCGCATTTATTGTAAATTGTAAGTACTTTCATATTTTCAACCATTGATTTGATTATCCGTAAGATATTTGCTCGACTATTTCATTGTATCAATTGTTTACTTCTAGGCTAGGGTTTACATTTTGACTCAGTCTTTCATCTTAAAGCATTTAGAAGAACTGTTGGCTTACATTGTACGAGGTTGGTCCTTGGGAGGCTGCGTTAAGTGGACTTAGGTTGTAGGTGCCTATTGTCAATCGAATGTTTTTATCTTTTGTCTTTCATCCTGCCACCTGTGTAATTGAAATTAACAAGAAATTGCCAATTAAATGTTTTTACCAATTGAACTTAACAAGAAATTGCCAATTTAATGTTTTAAGCCTTCCTCTTGTGCAATTGCCAATTGAATGTTTTTATCTTTTGTATTTCAACCTGCCAATTTGAACAATTGGACTTAACAAGAAATTAAGAATACATATATGATAGATTTGAAAGGCAAAGCAATTTCCTATGTATTTGTGCTTGATGGTTATCAATTTATATTTATGATTTTATCAATTTATGTTGATGAAATATTGAAGTGTTTTGGTTTTTATGCTTTTAGATTTAATAAGGAAGAAGACCAACCTTTCGCCAAGACATGAAGATCTTTGTTACTCTAAGGATGCGTTTAATTGTCAATATTTTTCATGAAAAGTGTGTTTTTTTCATCAAAGTTTCTACTTTTGTATTGTTTTGTTAACATTTTTTTCTATGAAAAACATTTTTTTACTTTTGATCACACGACCATATTTTCCTCAAAATGAAGGAAAATATTTTCTTTAAATGGAGTAAAATTTTATTTTCTAGAGAATTCATTCTCTCTTTCTTTCTCTTATTTATCCACTCTCTCTCATTTACACACCATAAAAAAATGGACAAGTATAATATTTTCTAAATTGAACAATAAATCAATCAAACACTTTTCATTAATTATTTCCATACAAATAAATTCTAAGAAATTGAATTGCCTAAAATTTATTTTAATTCCATGCAAATTCCATACTCGCAATCAAACGCACCATAATTCCTACAGTGTCCATTCCTTCAATTTCATCTCCTGAAGTTGAACAGCTTCATCTTCCAATCTTGATTTGGAACCATTTTATTTTATTAAACAGGACCAGGAAAAAGAAAGCAAATATGTGAATATTCATTTAGTGAATGCGATCAAATTAGGCGGGCTTATCTAAAGGTAGGATGTTATCAACCAAAACTTTTGGAGTATCAGAGTAAAGAATGTGGAAAGCAGAAACGTTGAATCTATAATAGGTAATATTATATTACGAATTTTTTAGTTATATATATATGAATTTTATTCGTTCATTAAAATTTTAAATTTTTTTGCCCCGTAACGTTAATTCATGGCTCTACCCCTGTCCTTCTCTTGAGATCTCATCATTATAGGGTACCTTAATCTCAAGCCACAAGGAAATGCTGCCATATTGCTACTGGATAAATTTAATGTGAATAAAATCCGAAATATAAGAAAACTAAAACATAATATGGGGCAATTTTGCATTTAAAGATGATTTCATATCGTTTAAATCTAAAAAACATATAACATTTTGGACTACTACTCTTAATAAGATTAATATTTTAATATGAACTTCAAATATTATCAGAACTCATTAAACTCGAATGAACACATGAATATCAAAATTGATGTTCTCAAATGAGTGATCATCTTACGTAAGAATATTAAGGATGAATTCCACATCGAATATATATAAAATAAATATAGAACATACAAGGGCTTAGACTATTGTTCCTAATAAAGTTGATCTTTTAACGTTAATATTTAATTCATCCTTGATCATTCATTACTTATAAGTCTCTTAAAAAAATAACTATCCCTTCAAGAAAACAAAAATAAATGAAGTGTTATAAGACTCTTTTCTCTTTTCCTGTATCCTTAAATACATTGATTATACTTCAAAGTATAATAGTCGTTGCTAAACTCTTAGTGAGATTTTATATTAGTTTGAAGTTTATTTTGTCCTAAATTCATCAGTAAATTTAAACTTTAAATTCAAACTGGTAACTGGATTTAAACATTTATTTAAATCCATTAGTTTGACTATTGTGCCATTATTTCTGTTAGTCAAATAATGAATATAGACAAAATAGAGTTTAACTTCAATGACTAATTTATAATAAAATGAAGTTTAGTATAATATTTCATCGGTAATTTAGTTACCAAAACTGAATTTAACCTAAGAATTGCGGAAATTAATTATTAATATAATTGGTAAGTTAGATACCAAACGTTAATTAAGAATCCCAAATACTTTTCCAAGTGCGACTTCTTCATTCATATGGAAATTTTGTGCTTATGGTAAAATTTAACTTTCAATCAAGCATTAGATTTGGGGCAGATTTGCAGTAATCTTCAACCAAACAATTAGTCAATGATCCAAACAATTAGATAGAACTGAACTGTACAATACAGTACAAATTTTTAAGTAGCATTGTGATTTAATAAAAAATTTCAGATCCTAATGTTGATAAATATGATAATTTTTTTTTATTTTATGTCGTGATTATGTTAGGAAAATGTAATTATAAAATTAACTATAGTAGTTAAACATCATCTCTATTTGGAAACAAATAATTAAACTCCTAAAGCTACATGTAATCAAACTATAGACAAGTAAATGATTTTCTAGGAAAGAAAATCTTTTTGGGACCACAAAATTTGTTTTCTTGAACGAAATTATAAGATTAATTAGCTGCAGTTATTCCACATCGACTACGTAAGAAATCTTCAAGAATAGATACAAATCCTAATGACCGCATAATAGTACCCTTTGAACTATGTATATATATATATATCAAGATTTAGTGATTCATTCAAGATTATCAGCCAACTAATGTTGTCTAATCAAATGAAAGTAACATTCGAAAACCGCTTACGAATTAAGGGCATAATTCTATATCACAAAAAACAATATATCATGAAATAAATACGTTATGAAAGCAAATGAACTACCCAACTTATCCCTATGAGAAATTAAATTAAAATTTGCTACCGTGAAGGATGATTAGTAAACAGTATAATTAGCCCTGGTTTGACAATTATTATTTGAACTATTTTTCCTACATACTCATTTTCAACCACATATTTATACAAGAAAATATTTTGCATGTAAACTCAAAATTTTCCTAACCACACATTCTCCTAAAAAATATTATTCAAAACTTTGTTTTCTTCAAAGTAATGGTTGTGTTACATTCCACTAGATTATATATTTAGTTGAAGAAAGGAAGATTACGGAATACATAATGTATTGAAATAAATAATATATTAAAGTTGAAATGAACAAGAGAGATGGAAACATTTAAATAGTGAGTGCCGCCTGCCTTTGAACAAGTCTTAATCAAAGCAAAGATTAGTACGCTAATCTAAACAATAAAGATACAAAAATCAAATCAAATCATGCCTTTCTTTTTCCAGGGATTTAGGAGAAGACTAACCAAATCACATTATGAAAACGATAACTAAGCCAACTTGTTAGTCTCCCACCTTTCAAAAATTCATTATTGAGATTTAAATCATCGTAGCTTTGCTTCATGTTTAAGGTTGGAAACTTTAAGATTGATTACGAGACTATAATAAAAAGTCAAAAGTTGTGGCAAATGAAGCTATAAGTTGGACATTTCATGTTCGCCATAAAATAAGATGTATCCTAACCCAAAATAAGAAAGAGTATTTGAATTAATTAATAATCCACGTTCGCCATAAAATAATTTCCTTATCATCAGTAAAATTTCAAAAACATTAGTTTAGAGCATTCAATTAATAAAGCCGTCTCAAATAAACCAACCAGGAAAAGAAAATCAAATCAAACCGTCATTAATTTATCTTTTAGTCAATTATTTGGGGGCAGTGGCTGGGTTCACCAGTTAATTAAGTCTTGTAAAATTAAAAAATAAAAACATTTCATGATTAAAAATATAATTCATTGATGTCATCCATCAACAAATGTCATCGTATACAATGGATTTTAGCAGTTTGAACAGAAGGAAAATGATTAAATTAAGGAAAACAAAATTGATAAGTACCGGCCAAATCAGATGAAAGGGAATTTTGATTTCATCACTTAATCTCCAAAAAATACTTTTATGTACAAATTTTCTATACAATTCAAATGAGCATATTAGTAGGTGACTTAATCTCCACATTTTAATCACGTCCCCCCTAAATTCGCCTTTGCAAGTTAGTAGTCAACCTTTTATTTTAGTTACATAATCAATGCTCGACATAAAAAAAAAAAAAAAGTTCAAATTTTCATTAAATCGTCATTTGGCCCTCATAAAAGCACCTCCTTATTTGGGCCCCTTTATCAGGAGAATATATATATATTTTAAATACATGGGGGCCCGCCCCTTTGTGGCCCCTGTGAAAAATTGCCCTGGCATTATTCATTTTTAAGCATGTGATTAAAAAATAGAGAATTTTTTTATATTTACATGTAAAAAAAATATTATGAGAATGTTTCGTTGAAAATGAGTTTAAAAAAATATAGAGCTCAAACATAGACTAATAGTCTATCATCATAAAGTTATACACATGACGGTCACGTGATGAGTTAACTAAGGATAACAACATGACAAGACAAAGCCAGACCGGCCATTACCATCCCTACCAGTTTAGGATTCTCAATAGTCGGATGGCATGGAAATTAAAAAATATCAATATACAACCATGTTTAATTATTTATTTTTTAATATGATTTAAATTGGAAAAAAAAATTGAGAAATTAGGGATGGAGGTAATATAGCCATTTACTATTCAGGATAGGGCGGAGCGACAGTAAATAATTTTCCTATCCCTAGATTTATTAGAAGTTCGGATGATTTCCATCCTTTAAAATTGATCATAATAAAATATTGAGAATTAATTTGCTAATTTTCAGCGAATTAGACAAATTTAATACTCGTAGGATAATGTTGCAATTTTTATTATTATGTATTTCCATATTTCATTCAAATGTTTGATTGGATTTTTAAAGTTGCAAGTGTTTTACACGCTTCTTTAAATATGAAATAATGTTGTAACACTTAAAATTCAAACATAAATAGAATGACAGAGACATTAGAGACCACAAAGTTGTAGAAATGGTGAGTTTGTTCACGCTTAAACTTTGAATTGGAGTGGTTACCAAATAAATAATAATAATAATAATAAACTCGAAATATATATATTCCAGAAGGGCAGAAATCTGCAGCAATAGCATACATAGCAATTCATTTTACCTCAAATAGTATATTTATCACCGATGTAAAATGTAAGCTTTAGATGGAGAAAATGCAAAGAAAAAAAGAGAAATTAGTTAGCAATTAAATCTTGGAATTTTGTTGCAAAATTTATATCCCATGTTAAAGTGAATGGAATAGCCTTAGATTCTTACATCTTAGGCCTCCTCTCGTGTGTCCCGTGTGGTTGAGGAGAAAACGATGGTAGAGTAATGAAAATGGTCAAATAAAGTGGATTAAGGTCATGCGAAAACTTTTAAGACGTACGCTAGCAACTTTTTGAATACTCTAGAAATGTTTCGAAACTTAAAATAAGTTTTCTATTTATTTTTATTCTTAATAATATTTAGAAACCTCGGGAAACTACACAGAATGTCTTATATATCTTTTGATCAAAATATTTGATAACTTAAATCATAATTGCACATTATTATTTACCTTTTAAGGGTTTTAAAAAAAAATTTAACTTAGTATGGAGCTTCAACTGAAAATTTATAATTTCAGGCTTTAACTTTTATACTCCAAAAATCTAGCAAGTAATAGATTTTAAATTAATATTAAATATTGAATTTAAAAGGAAAAATATATAATTTTCTATGCAAGGTTTAATGACCTATTTTTTTATTTTCTGAAATTATGTTCTTAAGTATTGTGTCATATTGCATTTCGTTTCTCGTTTTCGTGCAAAACTGAAAGTGGATTAAAATGTCTAAATATTTTTGCAAACCATGAGTAGTTAGTACAACATTTTCATGGGAATTGACAACAAATCTTATAATTTTTATACAGAAATATAATTAACTATTTCTTTTTTTTTTTTCTTAAAAAAAAATAAATTAAAGTGCGTTGAATAACGTATGTTCTCAAATTTTCAAACCCAAATATTGTTAGAACCGTGTTTTAAATATGTAGATATACGCTGCCGTGCAATAATTGTATATCTACTTAATATTTAAATCTAGTATATACTGTTATGAAATAAAAATAATAGAACAAGAAGAGAATAAATTATTAGTTAAAACTCAAGTGTATCTTTTATTGAGAATTATGACTTTTATTTATAGGATTTAAAATGAGAGTTACAATTGAAATGAAATATACTTTCTACACTAAATAAGACTTATCTATGAATCATGATAACACTAAATAATCATCTATAATTATCTCATTATTTTACAACACTCCCCCTTTGATGATTATTTGTATAATAATTGTCTCATCAAAACTTATTTGTTAAAAACCCAATGACACAAAAAATCAAACGAACAAAAAATAGTACAGTTATTTTGGAGTATTAAAAATAAATGTTGCCTCATTAAAACCTTATTAGGAAAATTCAGTGAGATAAAACATAAGTGAAGGAAAAAGAGTATAGTTACTCTATCTGATGTTGATCACTAAAAATATTTGAGTCGGCTCATTCCAATCTTATGAACCAATTTTTTGAATATAAATGTTGGTAGTGCTTTTTTAAATAAATCAGCCACGTTTTCACTTGAATGAATTTGTTGAACATTGAGTCGTCATTCTTTTGAAGATCATGTGTGTGAAAGAATTTTGGAAAAATATACTTCATCTTGTCACATTTGATATAACATCTTTTGAGTTCTGCAATACAAACGGCATTGTCTTCATACAAAATTGTTGGACTATCATGATACTTGGATATGATGTGCCATGTTTCTCAACTATACACATTTTCGACATGCTTCATGGATTGCAATAATTTCACAAAATTGCTATAAATGATTGTTTCATAGATTTTCATGATATAGCTATTCATCCACGTGTAAACACATATTCTGTTTGTGATTTAACTTTATGTGGGTCGGAGAGATAACCTGCATCTACATATTCTATTAAAACAGATCCCAACTTTTGAGAATAAAATAATCTCAAATCAATAGTACCCTTTAGGTAATGAAAAATATGTTTAACAACATCTCAATGTCTTTGTGTTGATGTAGAGTTACATCTTAAAAGAAGATTTACAGAAAAAAAATATGTTGGGTCGAGTACAGTTTGCAAGATAAGTTAATGATCCAATTGCACTATGATATGGTATTTCAGGACCAAAAACATTTTCTCCATCTTCGAATGGACAAAAATGATTCTTTTTCACATTAAATGATTGAACAACCATAGGTGATGTCAATGAATATGCATTATCCATATAAAAGCATTTTAAAATTTTTTATGTATATGTAGACTGATGAACAAATAATCATTCTAAGAAATGTTCAATCTACAACCCGAGACAGAATTTGATTTTTCCCAAATTCTTTATCTTAAATTTATTTTTCAAATAATCTGCAATTTTGTTGAGCTCTTCAGAAGTTTCAATTAAATTTAAATCATCAACATGAATAGCCACAATTGCAAATCCAATATTTTTCACATATGGGTAGACATCGTCATTTTTATAGCATTCTTTCAACAAATAGAATAAAATGTATCTTTAATAAATAATTTTGTATTATTTAGTGAAATAATACAAGCTCTTCCAGGGCCTTCAACAATATACGATGCACCTGACATCGTATTAACAATATTTTCTACTAATGTTAAATCCAAAAAATATTTTTTATCTTAAAAAATAATATTTGTAATTGCCCTATCAATCAAGTAAGTATCTTGTCAATCCATCATAAATCTATAACAAAATATATATATTTTAAAAAAAAACTTGAATTTAAATTTAAAAAGGTAAATATAATTCAATATTATGAAATTAATGATGCATAATAAAGTTTCAATTTTTTTATGAAAAGTAAGAACATATTTCAAATTAAATTTCTAAGACGAAAGAAAATAATAGAAAGTAAACTAATCTATATCTTCCAATCAAATGGTTAATATTCTCATTTGGATCAGCAAAG
>CAIGRN010168143.1:0-21334 GCA_903798345.1 Fraxinus anomala | reverse complement strand
AATTGAAATTAAAATTTATATTAGTACCAAGTATAATTTGCATACTTCGTAAGGATAATTGTTTGGGCTTTGAAAAAAATCGAGGCCCCCTTATACGTTGAGGCCCAATGCCAATTCCTCTCAAAAAAATTGAGGCCCCTTAAAACTTGAGGCCCAAGGCCACTACCTCAGTGACCTTAGGCTAGAACCGAGCCTGCATACACGCAACCTGTATGCTTCTAGTTGTATTGCGTAATATCCACCGTTAACTTGTATTAAGAGTGGGGTCCACTTTTGATAGTAAGTCCCTGTTTGAACCACATTAAAATTTTCATTCATTCTTCTACTCATTTTCAACTATAAATTCTTTAATAAAATAATATTTTTCATTATATCAATAATTTTTCCTTTTTTTTTTTAACAACACATTCTCTATTAATCTACTACTCCAAAATATATTCTTCCAGAATAATGTGGCTCAAATACACCCTAAATTTGTTTTATAAAGGAAAATAAAAATGTTCAACTCATGCAGCGTAACGTACGACATTCCGAGGCAGGATTACTTTCGGCACACCGTTGTCAAATTTGACTGTTAATTATATTCTATTTTATTATAAAATAATGAAAATTCGTTATGGAAATAAATATTTAAATAGTAATTTTTGAAAGGATGAAATATTGTGTTTAAATTACAATTTAAGTAGAGCATTTCACGTGATGTGCTATAAAAAGTGCATAGTAATTATAAGTTTTATCATATAAGTAAATAAAAGAGTAATGCTATCTATCTAAAAATCTTAATTAAGTGACATTAAGTAATTGAATCTCTTAAATATAGGGATGTTGGTATCATCAAATTTGATTGGTTGTGGTTGTCGTTGTTGTGATGGCAATGGTAAAATGGTATGTAGGTATGATGATGAAGGTGGTGGTATACATGCTTGATTCTAAGGTTTTGCAAGTGGTGGATTATGGCGGAGGTATACGGTAATGGCCTGGTGGTAGAGGCGATAATGGTGATGATAGTGACGATGGTATAACACAATACGTTATAAGTATCGATAGTGATATAACACGTTATGTTACAAGTGCTGGTGATGATTACGGAAATAAGTAAATGAATGTCTACACTTTCTGTAAGAAATAAAAACATGATGCGAAAAATATAATTTTTGTTTTCCAATATATATTTTAAGAAATAACTTCCATCCATTGCAAAAGAATCTATATTACTACCTCCATGATGAGTCTAGACCATTCTTTAGGTCATCCTCTTGAACATCCATTCTGCCTTGCCCCAGTATTATTTGTCTTAAATATTATAAAAATAAACTAAATTTGGTCCCTCAATATCGTTTCTATTAAAATTTTCTATTCATGTACTTTAAAAATTAAGGGAAAATATTTTTTCATATTTTTATTTATTTATTATGATTTTGGCTTATTTAAAATGAGACGTAAATAAGCATTTTACGCCCTCTTAATGAATATTTTTTATAGAAACCAATATCAAAAATAAAATGTGTTATTTGATGGATTGTCAATGACAAAAATTCGACAAGAAAAAATTTAGAACACAAGTGCTTATATGAGTAAAAGTTAAAGACATTTAGTGAAATTAAAATGTCACCAACTATAATAAAAGGCGGTGTTAAAATTGCCTTAATTTGAAAGGGATGAAGAAAAGTTGGTGAAAGAATTGTGATTTGTGAAGGTTGGAATCAGAGAAAAATGTTGGTTGAAATATAATCAATTATTTAAGATAGCATTTTGTTTGAACATAAGAATGTCAATATTTTTCCTTGTTTATAAAAAAAATAAAATAGAATTTTCAAAAATTTTGTTATACATTTCCCCATATGCTTGTCTGTGGAGCTGAAAGGGCCTATACTTTAAAATTCGTTCGACATGAGCCCCATATTTATAGGACAAGTAAATCGTATACTTAAGATGACAATGACTTCTCATTTTTTGTATTTCCGTTTGTTAACAATGTTTAATGCATTTGGAGCAAAGAGAAAATCTAGGGGCCTCGAATGTTACAATACATTCTTGATCGAATATGCTATTGTAAGATTTTCTACCTATTGTAATTATACATGTTGTTCGAGAAGGAAGTTATGCAACAGTTTGGTTAGCACATGAGGGATATTATTCATCCTCATGAACTTAGGAAAATATTTCAGGATATTATTTTGGTTGCGCGGAAGAATATTCTATATATTTCTCGTAATTTTCCTACTTAGAGCCATAATGGATTGGATTTTATGGTATATTAACATATATTTTGCTTTCCTTGATTAAAAGTAAATGCTTGACTTGACAACTTAATAAGCATATAAAAATTGATATAAGATAGGTAAAAATGGATGATACATATCAAGTAACATGACATTGGACTTGAAGAAAGAAAAAGAAAGCTTGATCATTAAAATGTCCAGTTTTGTTCAATACGAGGTACTAGACATTTCAACATGGCTTCAAAGTTCAGACGGCGAGAATGAGTGTCAATTATTTAAAGCCTGAAAGGAATTTCGTATATTATTTTCAAGAAACTTCAATTTTGACAGTGAATATGCAAGGAAAAAAATAAAACAAATGAGCAAATCACCTAGAGATGAAACATTTCCAATTGTAAGTTCCTTTGATCATTGGACTTGAATCATCTTGAGTCATATGGCGTCTTGAATAAATCAAACTCTTGCAAAAGGGAACTGCCTGAATGATTTAAATTAGTCGAAAGCACCAGAGAAACAGAAGGACCTTCTTCTGCTGCTGATTGAACAAATGGCCAGTTCGGATTGTCCACACTGGCGTTTCCGTGCAATAGGCCCTGCGTAGAAGTGGATTCATCCCGATTCGAACTCCAAGGATTATCAATTGACAGGAGAGAGGAAGCACTCGGTAGATCTGCTGAAATGGTAGAATTAGTTGCAAATGCATGTAAACATGACAAGTTTAATCCATATACCGGTAGCACATGGACGAGGTAAAGATGGATTATAGCAGGATTTGTGTTACCATTGAACTATGAATCTTAAAGAGAAACTTCTCAATCAAAAATGTGGGAAAGAAATAGAAGAAGACATACATTGATCTAGGACCTGAGGATTCGTGCTCTGAAGGGACAAGAACGTCTCTGACTCGACATGTAGGCTATAAACGGTACTTGGAATCTCATGGTTGGGTAAACACGGTCTCCTATAAATTCCTCCTGTCTTTGAAGGCCCAACGTGGGAATCAACAACTTGTCTAAGCATAGAACTGCAGATACTTTCCCCCATTCGATTTGAAAGCGATATAGGGAGTACACTAAACAGTACATTCTGTGATGTCCTCTCTGTTCAGATCAGAAAACAGGAATTACTTGTGCTTACCAAGACAATTAAAATGAAAGATGAGAAAATCTAAATTGAAAATTAAATTTAAAGAACATCATATAATGAAGAAGATAACCTGATGAGCTGAAATGGATCGACTCTGGCTGCAGCCTATGGCGTCTGGCATTGTGATCAGAGAGGCGCCTTCGACAGCTTCTTTTTTTATCATCAAACTCCGACAAGCCATGGAATCTTTCAAATTATCAAACTGGCAGTTTTATGTCAAGAAAAAAAAAAAAAAACACTTGTAACTAAACATGTGTCGAACTAGTGAAAAGCAGAATGCGGAGAAACTTGCCTGCTGCATTGTTGGCAAAACCGCCTTTCCATTCCAGCTACAACTACCTAGGGGCTTTTGGAATGGTTTTCGCAGATTCTATGACGCCGGTGATAATATTTTGCCAATGTAAGATCAAGATTGCACCCTTCAACTTGGCAGCTGGGATTCTGCATTTTCTGATAAGATGCCCTCAATCTTTTTGTAGCAGTACAAGACAAGTCTGGAATTGAAGATGCCGATCCATATACTTTCTGTTTTCCAAGTTCTGAACTAATAATCGATTTGCCTGAGCTCCCACTTATCTTCTCCACCCTGATAAAGTTTTCATCTAATTTATTGCTTACAGGCAAAGAACCTGCTGATACAAAAGGACTTCTTGAAGAAGATCCACCTTCAAAACCATTACATAAAAATGTTATGTCCATGTCTTTGTTCGTCTCAATCTCTTGAAGCGAAGCCCCTGCCTGTT
This sequence comes from Fraxinus anomala, assembly GCA_903798345.1. Lineage (NCBI taxonomy): Eukaryota > Viridiplantae > Streptophyta > Magnoliopsida > Lamiales > Oleaceae > Fraxinus > Fraxinus anomala. The sequence continues at coordinate 17,223 of CAIGRN010168143.1, read as the reverse complement.
GAGTGATTTCAATTGGCTCGACACAATCCCAGTCCGACCCTGTTGCCATCTTCGAATTCCACTCCATTAAACAAAAGGGATTCTCTAAACATAGCCTTTGTGAAAAACCAGGTCTCCTGCCCAGATACTCATCGAATGATCATAACATTTTAAGACAATTCTTGAAATTTTAAGTTGAAAAGGCCTGTTAAACTCCAACAACAATGAGGACCTAACACAATTGACTAAGAGACTTTTGTAACTAGTCCATAAGATAGTGATGCATAATAAAGCAAGGATTTTTGGCGGTCAAGCTTTAAACACGTAGGAGAAATTTTGGGTCGTGTAAATTCCTTTACTTGAAGAAATCAATATGTAGAGTAGGTAGCCAAATGTTTGCTGTTCCCTTAGAAAAACAGATTATAAAGATTGCTCCCAGGGCCTAGAAGAGTAACACACAATTTTAACACCTTGAAGGCAACATAGACAGAGAGAAAACAGTAGCTAAATGACAACGGATGGGCATCCCATTACAATTTAAGCGTGTTTCGAAAATGCAATTTGAAGTCGTGACATGTAGATTACTAGATTTTTAGAAGTATTGAACAACATATTTTACTGTTCAAAACAACTTTAGATTCAGACGAAATCTACTATTATCACTACTAACTTGTATTCGAAGAACGCACCACTTTTAAAAGAGAAATTGATTGCTTATATGGAAGGGGTGTGTATTTGCTTGGAGTAACCAACTGTAGTCCAATGGTTGTAGCGACTCTATAGTAGTGAGAAGAGGTTTATCAGAGAATGCAATGGAGTTGACCTTGAAGGCTCATGTTCTACTCGTGCGATGTTTCTACTGGTTGGTTCTTTCTCATGCTCTGTTGATTTTTTTTTTTTTTTTTTAAAATTTTTAGATACCGTTCTTACAAATTTGAACTGTATGTGGTCAATGTTAATTAGGAATATCAAAAGCTTGAGAGGTTTCGGCTTGCTTGATCGAATATGAATTGGTGCAACTCATAGCTTAAGAGCCAATTATATAGCCATCAGTTTTGGACGCGCAAGTGAATTGAAATTTGTTGTCCCCTTTTAGCTGTACTTTAGCCGTCGTTTTAAAACATTGATACATCTCTTACTGGTAAAAGAAAAGATGACATTTCTACTTTTTTTTTTTTTTTACTTGAAATACACGAATGTTGTTCAATTTGCCATACCACCCCACCCCATGTGGATTCTTCCCTTTTCCATTCTGGCCAGGACAAAATACATCAACGGTTAGAATTAGGGTGTCATCCGAATTCTTTATTGAATATAACTGAGATTTCTAATTAAAGTGCTAATTAAGAATTATTCTAATAGAATTGTTGTAAGTGCATATATGAATTTGATAACAAACTTTTAGGCATCTATTAATTAAGAATTAGGATTGATTTTCTTCATATGAAACACTTAAAAGGGGTTCCTTGCTGATGAAAAATAATGAACCTTGTAAAATAACTGTGATTGGTAATGTCAAAATCAAGATGTTTGATAGGACGGTTAGAACACTTGGCCAGGTTCGATATGTTCCAGGTATAAATAAGAATGTAATCTCTTTGAGTACTCTTGATTCAAAAGGGTACATGTATATCAGTGGATTTAGCAACTTAGGTGGACTTGGAATTGCTTGTGGTGATTTGAGAAGGTTTATTGACTCGGCTATAACTAAAAGCAAACAGAATGATTTAAGCAAGGATGTCGCGCAAAGTAGTTCTGTTGAGCATGCCTAGTAGGGGCATGGTGTCTTGTAAGGGGCATATTGGAAGAATTGGAGAATGACTTGAATAAAGACTTAATTCCTTACTATAAATTTTGTGTCAAAATAGAGTTATGTTTTGTGATTCAAATTTTATGTGATTTGGAAGTTTGATCCATATAGGAAGACTAGATAAATCTTAGTCTAGAAGTCCGATTTGTAAGGGATCAAATATCATCATGGATTGAAAATTTGATTGAGATAAGGACTTTGAAATTAAGTACTTTACTTCATCCATAACTTCAAGATTTGACTTCTATAAATACTTCACAAGGTGTATGTTCTTCATAAACTCAACATAACAATTAGACTATTATTGTATACATTAGAAGTTTGAGAGAATTGTTTAGATTTAAATTGAGAGAATCAAATCTTGTAAAGACAATTTTAGTTTCTTAGTATAATAAATTCTTCTCCTCCATAATAATCTTATTTGTTGTGTAATCCATTATTTTTATATTGTCCATATTTTCTCGTCTTTAATTATTTGGCCGGATTCTCAACAAAGTAATATAAGAGCAATTCTGATATCTTGTTTGTTTTCTAACAACTTCATACCGTGGCTATAATATCTTATTTTCTCAATATTGTAGTTTTCAAGTGTGGTTAGTTTATCCCAAAAAAATAAAAAATCATATTGTTCAGTTGTGTTCAATATATACTGCATTCAAACATGCACGCAGGGGGTTCTAATATACTAACGTAATTTCTCATTTACTTGTAAATCACTCTCTTTCTAGACCTCTCTCTCCAATAATTTGTGTGAATTCTGGCGACAAGCTTTATCTGGCACAAATAATTACTGCATCTCAACATGGTTGTTGGACAAGCATTAAAGCAAGAAAACTTTTATGCACCAGCACCCTTCTGATTGATACATATGATCCATAAAGCCAGTAAATCAAACCTAAATTCTTCGAGCAACTAATTAAGTAATACTGTAGTAGGGTGTCCAATATGCTTTCGCTTTCATAAAAAAAAACCCTTCCAATTTACTAAAGTCCAACTTAGCTGTCTCTTGTCCATATAGGTTCGGTGACTAACTGGGTAAGTAGTTAAAAATTTAATATACCTATAAGTTCAAGAATGAATCAGGTTTTTAGTCCATTTTTATTTTTTGTTCAAGATGCATTTCTTGACGATTACTTGAACCCATGACTCATCAAATACTTGAGATGAGTTACACGAATTGACACTGCGTACATCTTTTTTCATCACTTGTAGATTAAAATAACAAGCAAATAGAAATTCTTCTTTAAACGGAGAACATGTAAATGAGAGCTCATTTCAACAAAAATCATGTTTGGACAGACAAAAGTGGCTAATAATCCAACAATAACAAGAATTAGATTTGGAGTTGGAAAGTAGATGTCAAATAAAGTTGATACCCTTAAACAGCAATTTGCTGCCTTTTGTATTAGATTTCATAATTGTCATTTCCTTATTGGTATACTCAACAAAGGCTATGGCAGAAAATTTAAATTTCTAGTGAAAGACACTTGTGTGACTAGTATCTGGTTGGAACCATAATTAGTTTTGGATTATATCTAACTATGAACTAATTTTACAAGATACTAATTAATCGCGTTTCTAAAAGGAACCTATAATGACATATATATTCCAAATGGGAGAGTGACTCTGAAAGTGATTACGATTTCACACAACATGGAGTTAAGATATGTTGTTTTGAATTTACTGCCCCCAGTAAATTTTTTATACCTTGACACATAACTTTTTAGAAAATGGGAGGACAGCAAGTTCGAGACAACATATATCATATTATGATCACGATGAAGGCACGTGAATTTTAAAGATATTTGAGAACCATAAGAATATTTATTAATTACTTTATATATATATATATACACTTTCGTGGCTAACTGTCGGTGACAAATATAAAGGACAAAAAAATGTTTCGACAATTCGTAGTCACTCATAAAAATAATTCAGTTATGTCACTAAACGTAGCTCAAATTTTCTCTTGGGACAACTTTACTTTACTATCAATGTACGTGTTAAATGTTCTAGTTGCCATTTTCTAATCGCTATTGAACTCAAAGATTCGAAAACGAGCATCAATCGCAGTTTCGTGATGTGAAATATATTAAAGTTGAAAGTATTCCACTTTGTGAAAATCTTTTAACTTTTAAAATGGCGAGTAATTGAGTGATGTATGAGTTTACACTTTAGTAAATTCAGTGGCAGTTAGAAAAGTTTTTAAAGTTCAATGACCACCATTTAGAAAGTTGAGTTCAAACCCTGCAAAGTGCTAACTAGTCACCAAAGATAAATTTTACAGTAGAGAGGAGTAAAACATGAGAAGAATATTCCTTGGGAATATTTAAAAAAATATCAGAAAATATTTCTGTTGAAGTTTCACAGACATTTAGTGCCAATTATTATATGGGTCCCACTTGAGTTTGAGAGCTGTTCTTCTTGGACTATTCTTGCAAGAGATAGAAACGAACTGCAAGTGATACTAATTAATGGACTGAAATCCGAAGAAACCTGGAACTGGATAGAAGCATTTCTTGATTCTTTATATCCATGTTGAGTGTGTTCAGTGAAGAACAAGGACCACTTCTTGATTTTACTGTAATCTTTCAGGAAGGTGTTCTGGTGTTGTGATCAAATAGAGCATGTTTCGTATAGCTTTTTCAAGCTTACGAGCTGGTCAAATAAAATTTTTATCCACACATTCAATAGGAGTAACAACTTTTATCTATTTGTATTCATACATCTCGTATAGTCCACAACTTATAATATGTCTTGATGGCCTAATCTACTAGCCCCTGTGAAAGGAGTTTGGTTTTTCAATCATGCTATACAAATAGGCTCAGTGACAAAGATTAAAAACAGGGGGACACATGGCGTAACATCATTGGACAGTTTGAAAAAAAAAAAACTTAGCCATGCAGCACTTGTCCCTGTACCTGTTTGAGTAGCATTATTCTTGGTTTTTTATGGATTTGCAAAATCTCGACCTCATAGTAAACATAAATTATAAAATTAAGGCAGTGTCATAAGATCTAAAAACTCGCTACATCAGCAACTTGAATACTTTGCACGACATGCAACCAAATACTCACTTATTAATCACACATTCCGTAGGACCCACGACTTATAAGTAATCCCAAACAAGAGGTCAGCATAGAAGAAGCAAAGCCTGTAAAAAACAGAATCGAATTTCGAGTGACCTAAAGTATGCCATTTAAGTAGTTTAACGTATGTACGTGCTTTCTAGGGAGTAGGGGAAAAGATAACCAAGAAAATGAAGAAAAGATGATACATGGATACAGTTTACATTCAACCCTGTGTAAAAACAGTTCGAATTAATCTAAAGAAGTTTACTTTGATATTGATATTTGATCATTTTTCATCTCATGTTGCAACTTATAGAAGAATAGTTACCAAGTGAAAATAATAGAGGAACTGAATATTCACTCCGTCTGCAGGGCTCTTTCTCAGCTGGAGAAAAAAACCGAGCAGAAAGAATACGAAACCTTTCTAGTGTCTCTTCGTTTCCTGGAAAATATTTGCCACCAACGGGGATAGCCTTGGAAGAAACTTAAATAACTGGAAAACAAGCATTAGGCAACATATTAGTATATGTACATGCCCCTTTCTGAACAACAGAGAAGTGATTTCTGAACTGATTTTGAATGAATTGAAAACAATAAAAGTAGAAGTTCCTCTAGGAGCTAACAACATGAAAACGCTAGCTTATCACATATTTTCGGTTCAGAATTTTTTCCAGGGAACTAAATTATGCACGCATGAGAACCCAAATAAGAAATACTAACTGAAGTTCCACTATAGATTCTGCAAATTAGATGTAAAGGGGAAGTGACTCAAAAATTCGAAGCCTTTCCTTAATGCATCGTGTGCTTGCAAAAAGGTCAAATGGTGGTTTGTACAGAGGTGGATTCTCATATACTTTTTGCCTTTTTCCTCTGGTGTAAATTCTTGTCATTTTAATCTCTGTTTTCACTTGGTTATTGCTCATAAGAATATAACATCAAGCTTTCCTGGCCACTTGCCTGATGTTTTATCCTTGGGTTATAATTTCACAAATTTGACCATAATATGCAACTTAAAATCATTATACTTAAATTATACAATATATAGAGAGGATATGATTAATTTAGTAATCTTTACGGGAAAAATATCTAAGCAATTTAGACATTTTCAAGAAAGAGGATACTCCTATATTAATCAACTTGATTCATGGAAAGATGATTCTCTATAAATCACACCTAAAATGAAATCTTGAATTTAGATGTAGACGTGACTAATAAACATAAACACATGGAAGATAAGAGCCGGTGAATAAAGTAAATTGTATGCCCTATCTACCAAGATATTAATTGTCGTTTTTGTCTGGCATACCTTATAATCAGTTAATGGAAAAATCTGACTCTCTTTCAACCATATAGTACTCAAATTCATCATTAAGAAGATAATAATATTAATTCAATTTTCCAGATTAAGTTGCATATATTCACTTTTATGCATAATATAGTACCGATAAAGCTTCGTCAATTTATTGAGTTGATATTCATTTAAAACCTTCTGTACGGTTTCTCTGGCAGTATGAAAAAATATGCTTCAGAGGTCAACCGGCAATAAAAACCACGAGGAACTTAATTCTAGATCAACCAATTCAAAACTAGATTCCTAATGTTCTTTTCCAATACTATCAGCACGCAAAGTCCAAAAAGGTCTAATGGTAATAGAATCTATATCTATTGATATAGATATTGATTCTCCTAATATCTATATCAATGGTAGATTCTCTTTGTAAGTTATAGGACTTGAATCCCATATCTAAAATATAAACTTTCGGTGTGTGATTTATACAGACTTGGGCTCTCCAACATCAGCAGTTAGTTTTTGAAGTATAACTCTCCTAAGATCTATATCAATAGTATTAGAGTAGGCACTATATCTCCCAATTGCAATCGAGCGACGCGGATGGTGATGTCGACATAGTAGTATTCGTTCGGGTTTAATCATGGGCTAGTGCAAAGCTAGTTCGACGTGGACGTAGGGATCATGTGATGTGGTGTATTGTCATGGTTCCCAATGTAAGGTATGAAACTTGAATCTCATATAAAAAATATGGGCTTTCGATGTGTGGTTTATATAGACTAAGGCTCTCCAACTTCAACAGCAAAAAGGACTGGAATGGTTTTGACACAATTACCAAAAAGTTGCATGCTTCCACATGAAGTGGACTCATGGAAATGTTCTATTACTAAAAAAAGCTATAGATAGGAAACATACCCAAAGCTTCACACAAGCATCAATGATAACTGGAACTAGTGAGATAAATATCGTTATAGCCGCCTGATCCGCTTCAAGCCCATAATGCTCAACTAAGACCTCTAACAAAGTCTGCCAACCGGATTCAGAATGGTACCTACAAATCATAAATTTATCACTTCGAACTAAAAAAACTATAACATCAAGGTGTGGAGATTGTTTAATTCGCGGGGTCAATTATAAAAGAGCATTAACTTCCAATATAAAAAAAGAAAAAGAAACTACACCAAAATCCAGAGACCATAGAATGTAACAAGCACAGTCCTTTTATAATTCAGATTTCTTTACGAATAAATACAGGCATAATAACTATAAAGGCATGACTATCTATCAAATGAAAACCAATTACCAAGTTTCCACATTTAGCAATAAAACCAATTTTCGAAAAATGCGTAGTGAGATATTATGCAGAATTGAAAAGCGAGCGTTACCCTAAAAAAATATCAGTGACAACTATTATAAGAAATGCCTTCCCCGTGTTTGAAATGTTACTCAATATCTTATAACCTGTGAATTTCAGCAAGGCCACCTGCAGAAGTAGGATATAAAACAAAAAAGATATTCAAAAGTAAATAAATGCCATTTGGAATTAATACCCTGAGCTAAATCGTATGTGTTAAAGCAAAGGCCAAACAGATATAATAACATAAGGAAGACATGGTGATGCAACATCTCCTTCCAAACTATTACTTAAGAATTAGTGTTAAGCCTTGAGGTTTTACAGCCTGCATGATTTTCCTTTCCATGTGTTAGGAGGGGTAGGTCCATTCAATTTCCCCATAGAATCTTAAACTCTAGGGTAGTTCATACAGTTAGGAGTTAGGACCACCTAGAACACATTCATTGAAGGACAGCGAGCTCCAATAGTACACCAAGGCCGTTTCACTTATTTTCCCTTGTGCCACTTTATTATTTGCTTCCAACAATGAGTGTCACTCTATTACACTATAAAAATTTTCCCCGGTAAGATTGTAACTGCAGAAGAGAGAATAAGTAACTGTCAAATTTAGTAATCTAGATGTGCAATCTTCTACAGACCTAAGAACACCAGAGGTTTAGCATTTTCTGGTTAACTACATGCAAGTGGTGTTCATGTTATCTGAGTCCTTTAGTAGAACACCAAAATTCCCTAGAGAACAGATTATTGAATACACCCAAACTAGAACGTCCAAGTAATCGTCATGAGTTCAATGAACTGGAATCCATTGCGGAAAAAGAAAAGGACAGTAATTTCTCTCCAGGTTAATTAAATTGACTTTTTTTTTTCTTTTTTTTTTATGATGGTTTGACGAGATTTAAAATATATATATATATATATATGCATAAATGCAAAAGTTGCTCTCACTTACACTTTCATTTCTTCCTAGTTTTCATGTTCATCTAACAAATATAATATCCTAGATTTTTCTCTTCTTCTTTATATTTTCCAAGTTCTCAATAGAGCCTATCGGTTTCCAAATAAAAGGAAATAAGCAACACTATCAATTATCAAGGGGGAGGGGGTACTTGTTTTAAATACCAGTTGCATTCTCATCAAATAAATTATTGATTCAGTGAATCAAACAAATTCTATCTGGTACAAAAGCTATAAACAAGATCATATTAACGATTCCGTCTTATCTTGCCTTAAGGTAATACAATGCATCAGAGATACATATAGGATACCATATTTAACATCCCACGTCTCTCCTAATAGATAAACAAATATCGTATTAGACTAATCACAACATTTACAAGTTTATTTTGTCAGATACATATGTTACAGATGTGTACAATAAGCATGTAAAATTTGCTTCTTGATTCAAGATTTTGCTGAAGACTTTTCAAAAGTTGAACTGTAGAAAAAGATTACAAAAATCCATTGCATTTTCCCAGAGAATCTTTTGCTCTACCACAACTATTTTGGGTCACTATCAAACTAGAAGCATCAAGATTTTATTTTTATTTTTGTCTTCCACCTTTCAAGGAAAGAGTTCTACAAGTAACAGGAAAATATTAAAATAATTCTACAAACTTGGAATACCTTACTTTGATTATTATTATTGTTTTTTAACCATTTTGACTGACCATTAGTTAATTGACTGCGGATAATTGTTCTAGCAATCCTGACAAAAAAAATAAAAAAATAGAGACTGAATATCATAGTTCAGGGGTGAAAAAAAAGTTGTAAGAATTCAGAAAAAGGTTGACGAATAATTATGACAACTCACTTTACTCTGATTGAAGTATAAAAAGATGAACAAGGAAACCCCAAACACCATATCTGACCAGATATTGGAAAATGCTTTACGGTTCTCTAGTCTCCATTGATCTCGCAGCTCTAACCTGCCAGAGAAACAACATAGAGACAAATAATTTTAGCATTGACTAAATAAATGGTAAGTTGAAAGTTAGATATGCGCATTAGGAAACCTTTTATGTGACAAGTAAAAGGACACAGACTTGCAATGAGAAACAATGCATAGAACCAAGATAATTTGAAAAAAACAATGGATTCCAGGATATATTGCAAGTTCGCCTACTTGTTTATTTTAACAGGATAAATTACAATAACAGACAAACTTCATCTTCAAATCGTGTGTTATGCAAACATTATATAGATAATGAACTATTTGAGCTGTTTAAAGAAATCAATGATGAACTTATATAGCATTAATACAAAAAAGTTTTACAATGTTAACAACTAGAATCTATTCTTCTTTATCCTTTGAAATGGAAGCTATAGTAAATTCTATGAAGAAGTCGAAGTGAATATTCACCAGCTATGCTCCAGTCACCTGATTGCATCAATAAATCATTTCAGAACTTGAATGAAGAAACCGATATTTACCCTTTTGTGAACCACTGCAGATGTATAGTTCTAAGAAGTTTTTTCTTTCCAATGGCCAAGTCAATATGGGTCACATTCGGTAGAGTGAAGTGAAAATTAAGTGACTTACGGTACACGGAACATGAAATTGAAACCAGCAAAATAACATGATAGTGGTGTAAGAGTCTTCCTGGTTCGACACTTGAAACTTTTTGAGAACTGATAGTGTTAATACAGACAAGAGAATTTCCCACTGTAGTGAAAAGCTTGCTAGGTATTTCACGATTTTTCATCATAGCGATTTCTTCACGTGTTAGCCAGCTTTTTCTCACATCAAAATTATAGGGATGAGCAAAACCTCAAATAGTATTGTTGAAAACATAATATTGTGAAAACTGTAAATCTTACGCTCTGTGTCGTAACTGCAAGTAAAGCTCCTCATCAGCAAGAGGTGGAGATTTACCAATCTCTACTTCCAGCTTGTAGCGTGCTTGCTCAAGTTTTATAGCCTTGACCATTTCAAGCTTTTGATTTTTTCTTACATCAAGCATCTGAGCTGCAAGTGGTACAGTCTTGACATACCTGTTCAAGTTAATAAGTTTAGTTATCATCAGAAGACAAGTAATTTCAGGATAAATCTTGATCCATGGGTGCATGATGAATTTGATATTTGGACGCATACACCCACCACTCATAACCAAGTCCATGTAGCTCATTGTCTAATCAAGAAATTGGAGACTGGCAAAGCATAACACTCGTATCTCCTCCTTCTCTGAGCTCAGGTAAGAAGGAACCGAGAAGAAGGTACCTCCAACTGGTTTTATCACGAGACACTTCATGATGAGCGTGCATAAGGGCATATTGGCTGAAGTAGATTCTAGTTTACATGAAAGGTCTACTTAATTCTTTGCATAGGTACATGCTACTCGATTATCTATTGAAGGAATGAGACATTCTGTGAAACCAAAGTTCTGCTCTGGTAGTGGCTCATGGGAGTCAACATGTTGCAAATTAAGCTACACAGTAATGGTGTTGGTGGACCACTTTGTGCTGATATGGGCAACACGTATAGGGCCTCCGAATAGTCAGCACACTCAGAGCGTGTTTGACCGTGCTTAAAAGTTACTTTTCTAGAAAGCAAGTTAAGATATACAATCTATAAAAGTAAGTTTTACTACTAAAAAGGTAACTTTGAAAATCATATTTGAAAAAATAACTTAAATTTAAGTTTGACTTACTTTTAAGCAAACCAAATGTGCTCTCAGTATAAATGGACTTAAGGCCCCGTTTGGCACCACTTTTGCTTATGTTTTCATTTCCTATATAATAATTTTTGGAAATTAATTTTTAAAAGAGCTTCTTATTTCCAAAGTGCTCCTAGAGGAAGTCGCATTGAACCCACTGCCTCTCAGGCCTCCCAACTAATTCTACCATAGAGGCTGACGATAGANATTTTAGCAATAATGAAAGCAACAATTGGTTTTTTAATTGGAACAGAAGTAGGATCTTTCTTAGATGCCCTTGATACAAAACTATTCTTTGAGTGTACAGTGTACAATTATTAATAATGACTTTTCTTCTACATATCATTCCCACATAGGTAAAGCATAAATTATAAAAAAAAAATCATTCCCACATTGATACAAGATAATTTAGGTAAGTAACTTATTCCAACTGATCCAAAAAGAACTCAAATGCATTCTGTGTCAATTATCACCTGTCCAGAAATGGCATAAGAACATAGTCGTGAACCAAGAAATCCATAGCCCATGGAACAATAACCAGTATAGCCAAAAATTTAGCCTGTCAAAAACATAGAATTATTCATTTAATCGTATATAAAGATCAAACAAAAATGGTTGCTTCATCTCTGCTTTTGTTCAGAATGCTTCAAATTTCTTAGTGTAAGATGACAATTTTTTTACATATAGTATACTTTTCCACGCTGAAGGCATGGTGTCACCGTGCAGGAAGCTAATTGTCCAGTTGGTGGTCTTAAGAACTTGAGTTTAGCAATTGATTCGATATCAGTTCAATTATCGTGCTATAATATTTCATGATCAAGGTATCCAAGATTGAGATTGATAATGATAAATTATAACATAAAAAAGAAATAAATTTAATGCATGAAAGCAAATTAGATACATTTTGAAGAATTGTCATGAAATCACTTACCGAATTGAATGAAGCATAATGGAAGTAACGATCTTCATACAGAATGTCACCATCTTCTCTGCCTTGAACCAAATCCCTTACTGACTTAATCAATCCTCTATCAGAAATTAGATCACTAAAATCTTCGCCTACATCATCTAAAGGTTCTCCAACTGCGCATTTCGATTCTTGAATCCATGATTCACCATTAGTTTCATCCACAAGCCAGTCCTCCCACCTTCTGTTCTCCTCGTTCTTTGCATTCTCTTGTGCTTCCTTTAACTCTATAATTTCCTCAGCTCGCCTTTTCCACGTCTCAAACTTTTCGTTCTCAGAGAATTCATCACCAGTCGAGCCCTCCTCCGACTCCACGCCATCAAGCATATCCTCATCCTTCAAACCAAGCCAGTTCTCATCATCCTCAAGGAAGAATCTCTGCCACCAACTTATCCTCTTTGAATGTCTTTTCTTGGCATTTGGAATCTGTCCACAAGATTTTCTCCTCCCACTACTCAATTGAACTACAGAACTAGACGAATTATGACAGGAAAATGAATTTTGTGAACTACAACTCTTCTTGGAAAAGACCAAATTTTGACAAAAGAACATTGAGTGTTCATCAATAACATGTATAAAATTCCACATTTTTCAGCCTCATGAAGCACAAAAAATTGCAATCTTGCTTTAAAAAATTCACCAAAGATGCAAAAGAAACGATGAAATTAATCATCATTCACTACCCACAAATGCATTATTGAAATCTCGTATCCATTCAAGAATGCCGGTGTAAATTTCTTGAAAGAAAAATACAGAAAAGAAAATGAAATTGACAAAATGCAGAAATGTGAGCCCGAGAAAAATGGAAAAGAAGAGAAATACAAGTACAATGATGCGGAAAAGTACAAAAATCTTATGGGGTTTGTCTATTGGTAATGGAAGGAGCCAAGCGGGAGAGGATAACGGTTTCCTTTGGTGCTTGCGGATACCAGTTTTCTACTGAAGGAGCTTTTAGTGATTGGGTCATTAAACTTTAATTTGATTCAATTGAATCACTTGAGGCAATTTAGTTTCAATTCAGTTATTGAACTTCTATTTAATTTCACTACTATGTCAATCTCGTTCAAAATTGATAAAAATTGCTTAATTGATAGTCAGGACAACAGAATAGCAATTTACCACTACGCCACATTACACAATTAAGAAAATATGGATTTTAACCTTTAATCATAAGATGTTGTCATAATTCTTATTTTAAGATTTCATTTCTTAGGTGTCACGTACTGATTACGTAGAAAGTCAATTGCCGTATGAATGTCAATTGAGTAATTTCCATCACTTTTAAGTTTTAAGAATGACACATGATTTAAAACTAACTGAATTTTAATGAGCTAATTAAACAAATTATAAAGTTCAGTAATCTAATTAAAATTTCGGCGGAAGTTCTGCAGATGAAATTTCTTGATATATTCTTCTATTTTTCATTTCATATTATCTTTGGGGTGTTATGTTACCTTTTTCCTCTTACTTTTTATTTAGTTATCATAGTAGGTTTTATAATTGAAATACTAAAATAGATGCCAACAAAATACTTTGATAAGATAAAAGAGGGTTTCGAGCTAAGTGAGCGATTTGTGGAAATAATTTCTTTTGGAATGGAAGATTGACCTATTCTCGAAATAAAGTTTTGGATTTTTCTTGTATGCCTTTCAATAAAATTTCCTTATTATTTAATTATCAAATTCAAACTTTAATTTTTAAACACATATTTCGCAGGATACTATTACACACTTATCCATCACCTCAATAAAAAAATTGTAAAAATCCCTAAAAACTATAAGTCAAGAAATTACAATTAAAAATAAATAAATACAATGAATCCATCACATTATGTCTATTATCGAAATTTCGACAAAATACAAAAATTCCCTCAAAACTATATGTCAAGAAATCATAGTAAACCAAAAAGATAATACAAACAAATTCGTCGCCATATGTCTGTTTTGAATAACTCAACCATTGATTTATCGCTCTTTTTAACAACTTTTTAAGTTCTAAATCTCAAATCCGTCGTGCTACTGATTTTGCCTAAGAAAGGTGATTTTTTAGTTCAAACATGCACTTTTAGCATGATGGTGCTTGCGAAAAATTGTGATTCGGATAGTAGAGGAGGCACATATTTAAGGAGAAATACAGGAGGAGAAGAAAAATCGCTACAAATCTGTACATTTTCCATCATCCATTGTCTAATCTTTAAATGAATACCATTTTAGTGAGAGGACCTGAAATTTCTCCAATCCATCTCTTGCTAAATCATGAAATCAAATTGCACAATTTTTATTACTAAAAAAAGAAGAAGAAAGGGCAAAAAAATAAAAACCATAAAAAGAAGGTGGAAGGAAAAACTTTTACGTTCTTACTGCCTTGGCTTTTGAGTCTAAGAAGGCCAAGGCAGAGTTTTTCCTTCCTAATTTGTGAATAAGCAAAAATGGCGTTCCAGGATTTCGACCTGATTACAGAACGACGAAAACAAGAAAGGCAACAGAAGATGAGGAGGAGGATAACAATTGCTATTCTGTCGAGTGTTGTTGTCATCCTTGTGGTTGCTGCTGCAATCGGTGTGGTTTTTCATAATCAGGAAAATGCGGATACTACCAATAAGGAACCGAAGAATGCAGCCCACTCTGCCCCGAAGCCTGTGGTCAGAGCAGAAAAGGCTGTGAAAGCAGTATGTGCAGTTACAGATTACAAGGAAACCTGTGAGGATAGCCTCTTGAAGACAGTCAAGGGTAATGCAGCCACTCAACCAAACGAAATTCTCAAGGCCTCAATAGCTGTTGTTTCCAAGGGGATTGATGAAGTTATTGATCGTGCCAAGACTATCAAATTCGACACACCCCTGAAAAAGGCTGCATTTAATGATTGTTTGGAACTTCTGAAAGATGCCAAAGAAGAATTAAATAGTTCCATTTCAACTATTAAGGGCATGGATTTGGGCAAGATTTCCTCGAGAACGCCTGATATTAACAATTGGTTGAGTGCAGTAATGTCTTACCAACAGACGTGTATTGATGGATTCCCTGATGGAGAGGAGAAGGCTGCAATGCAGAAACTTTTGAAAACTGCCAAGGAACTTGGCAGCAATGCCTTAGCCGTTGTCTCACAAGTATCATGCATCTTTTCCAAACTTCAAGTACCTAATCTCAAGAGAAATCTTTTAGCATACGAGGTTGGATTCCCGACATGGATAAATGAGGAAGACCGGAGAATTCTTAAAGTAGATGGCCCAAAGCAGACTCCAAACGTGACCGTGGCAAAAGATGGTAGCGGAAACTATACAACCATCACAGCAGCATTAAATGCACTACCTCAAAAATATAAAGGACGGTATGTATTTTTTTTTTTTTTTTTTTTAAATTTTACCCGTCTTCTTAAATTTTATGTAAACTGAATTCTATTTTCTTGTTTTCTTACTTGGAGACGGATTTAATCAGTGATAATATTGCAGATATGTTATTTATGTTAAAGAAGGTGTTTATGAAGAGAATGTTATAGTTACTAAAAAGACAGAAAATATTACCATCTATGGCGATGGATCCCAGAAGAGCATTGTCACTGGCATGAAAAATTATATTGATGGGGTACCAACATTCCAAACTGCAACATTTGGTATGTAATTAGGAAAAGGAATGCATGTTTTGGCCATAATTTATAATTCAGAATCTTAATAATCGCTCCTGTGTATTGGCAGCTGCACTAGGTGATGGATTCATGGCCCAATCTATCGGATTCAGAAACACTGCTGGTCCAGAAAAGCATCAAGCTGTGGCTCTTCGCGTGCAGGCTGATCGCTCAATTTTTCTTAATTGCAGAATGGAGGGGTACCAGGATACCCTATATGCTCAAACTCACAGACAATTTTATCGAAGCTGTTACATTACTGGTACAGTTGATTTCATATTTGGTGATGCAGCAGCTATATTCCAGAATTGCATGATCTCTGTGAGAAAACCGATGGACAACCAGCAAAATATTATTACAGCTCAAGGAAGGGTAGACAAAAGGGAAACCACAGGGATTGTGCTGCAAAACTGTCGCATTTTGGCAGATGATAAACTAGACTCTGAGAAGGCCAAAATCAGGAGTTATCTTGGCAGGCCATGGAAGGAGTACTCGAGAACCATTGTAATGGAAACGGAGATTGGTGACTTGATTCAACCCGCGGGTTGGCTAGAATGGAGTGGTGACTTCGCCCTGAAGACTCTCTATTATGCGGAGTACAACAACAAAGGTCCAGGATCTAGTACTTCTGGCAGAGTTAAATGGCCGGGTTACAAAGCGATTAAGAGGGAAGATGCCTTGAAATTTACTGTTGGTCCCTTCTTGCAAGGCAATACTTGGTTGAAGTCTGTACAAGTTCCTGTGCATTTTGGGATGTTAAGCTGAAGTGTCTTGTGTACTTAGTTTAGTACAAAAAGCAGGGTATTCAAGATTAGGAAATTCTTTTGGATATAGAGTTGTGCCAATAATATTGGTGTTCATTTTTTTTGCCAGAATTTATCTATCTGTGCTTGTTATTAATTTATTCAAGGCATAATAATGAATACATGATGAGGGAATTTACCTAATTATCGGGCTTCAAGTCATTTCCTATCTGAAATGCAACTGCATTGCATCCCAATACAGTGAAAATATGATTATAGAACACAATGCTTTTAAGAAACAGCGTCTCTGTGTTTTTTCCTATTTAGATTTTTCTTAAAACAAGTGTCAAACATTGTCTCCATAATATAAAAGCAATCTCTGCCACCAACTTATACCCTTTGAATGTCTTCTCTTGATATTTTGAATCAGCCCACAAGATTTTCTCCTCCGATAACTCGACCAATTATGACAAGAAAATGAAATTTGTGTACTACTACTATTATTGGAAAAAAAAAAACTATTTTTTGCCAAAAGACCATTGAAGTGCTCATCAATCACATGTACGAAATTCCAGAGTTTTCATCCTCATGAAGCAAAAAAGTCGGTATCTTGCTAATAAAATTTCACCCAAGAATCCAAGATACAATGGAATCAATCATCTTGCACTGCTTACAAATGAATTATTACAATCACTTATCCACACAAGATTGATTGTGCAAATTTCTTGAAAGAAAAA